>CM076582.1:1550330455-1550451705 GCA_034641835.2 Pinus albicaulis
ATCATCCCATACTCTCCCGAAAGTAACCAAAGTAACAAGGATTCTTGCTGCCTACTTACATCATCATGATGCAAGTCATGGAACAAAAACATACTAATTGACATGTGGAATGCCACATAAGGACCATACAAATAATCTCCCTTTTTCCACATCATGTGAGATTTATGCCATGCCCCAAGCCCAAGTACATACATGAACATAAGATATATCCCAAACATAAGTACATGTAAAGAAATGATACATATCCCAAACAAAAGAAAATATAACGACATAAGATATATCATGATATGTCCAAACTCTCTCATCAATAACCAGCACAACCATGCCTCCTACTGATGCATGTCATTAGTGATATACATGGCTGGATCCTGCAAATGTGAGATGTTGGGTAAAACCCATACTCACCCAAAAGCAACCAGCGAAACCATGCTTCTTGTTGCCTGGTATCATAGATATGCAAGAGGGTTGGAAACCTCCTGCTCCTCATCTGGATCCAATTATCCCAATGTGGATGATAAATCATGCCAAGATCAACATTGGTATCCATCCAAGGTGGAATACAAATCTCCTCCGACTGAAAATCTTTTCACTCCATGGTATTTTGAAGTTCACCTCATTTGAGATCTCTCAAAGATATCCTCTCATCAATGGCCCAATAGAACCCATAAGGCTCCATACATGTTTTAGGTAGAATCTCCTATTTGAGATATGAGGATCTCATCAAGAAAAATTCATATTGACGATGGAAAGCACTCTCCATCATAAGATGTCTACCATCTATCATCTCTCCCTCCAGTGCTTCATGAGTGAATCTATCTTTGGGATGCTCCAAGAATAATGGGGCCCTCTTCTCATCACTGTTGCTCAGTGATAGCACTGTATATTTCAATGGTCATACATGTGCTATCACATGGCCATATACAATTCTAAACTCATAGTCTAGCATTTTACTGAATAGTATTGTGCCCCTCCCATCTTCTGCAACTCCACACGTCAACACAAAGTGTCGGGTGTAGCTCAACCATGAAAAACTAGGATAACTATACATCTTCTGCTTGATCAAGTCAAGGGTCCTCTGTGCAGTGATAATTTGCTACTCCAAATCAGCAAGGTGATCTAATCCTTGGTTATGCACTTGCCCGGATGGCATGGTCTCACAAATATCAATATGAGGTACTGAAATAATATGAGATGAAATTATATGAAAACATTGGATAAGCTGAATCTCTAGAACATCTTTCACATCCACAAGAATTCCTTCAACCGATGCAACGGCCTCTCCAACTGTTGTTAAAGGTGATGGCTTCTCTTCCAAAATTGTACCAGTGCTGGTATGTACCTCCTCCTCCTCATGCATCTCATGAATCATGCATGGGGCTCCAAATGTCAAGAGATGAAGACCATGTTGCAAAGATTCAAGTGTTCCTCCTCCTCATGTGAGTACTTCTATAGCTAGAGGGGGTGGTAGAGGCTCGTCCTCCTGAGTGATAATAAGGACATCTTCCTTGGGCTCTTCTTGCACTATCTCCACAATGATGGGAGATGTGTATATGGTTTCTTTCTACCAAACTTCGTCTTTGGTCTTTGAATAAAATCTGCATAAGGAGACACTTTCAAATGTGACAAACGACTGAACCACGAATCTTTTGCTTCACCCTCTAGCTGCAGCGCTACGATCTCCACAACCTTTGTTTCTGCCATAGGATATTGCAGAAACAATGTAGCTAATTCTTCCCTCCAAGCCCTTAATGTGTTTGTGGAAGATCCATCAAATGTAGGCAATAATAATCTATGACTCTTTCTTCTATTACTGCTATGGGATCTTCTCTCCTCTTTGAGTTGCAAAAAATGTTTGAGAGATATTCTCCTTGAGAGATCTAAGCTATTCTTTGTACTCAGAAAAATATTTACTTTGGGTCTCATGCCCCGAGTCTCCTTCATATTCACACCATTCCTCTCTCTTATCAAAGAAAGTGGATCTAGTAGAATGATGTGAAGCTCTTTTCTTCTCCGGTTGCTTCTTCTGCTGATAGGAAGTTCTTGGACCTTCCTCATCAAATCTTCTTGGATCCTTCCTTTGCCTTTATCTCTTCATTTGGTTTACCTCCTTGGAGAGATATTGCATGGATCTAAAGAGAAGAGTGGAAAATGTGAAGTGTCTAGAGATCTCTACTATCTATTTCTTCTTTTGATGCAAAATGTGAAGTGTCCAAAAGCTGAGCCAAAGACCATGCTATGATATCATTGTAATATCCCAAAAGGGAGAATGCAATAATACAAAAATACAATATAAGAACTTAAAAAATGTAAAAAAATAATCTAAAGACACCATACAAATGTAAATAATAGCTGAGATATTTTATTAATATGGAGGTGGATAGCAAGTACAACACTACTCAAAATATGAGAAACTCAAGCCAAAGAGATGGCCTAGAATGAGCCTAAAATGATCCCACAAGAGGGACTGTGTAATTGTTGGATTGTTGGAAGGAATACTGCGATATCCCTATTGCAAATGTCGGGTCTGCAACTGCCAAAAAAATATAAAAGTGTATATTTAGCGGTTCTAGAGCTCGTATGATGTTGAAACTTTAGATCTAGGCTCTATGATGAATACCCAAGATAACCCAGAAAGAATTTCCAGATCTAAAAATCTTGAAAAATCACCCTCTTAGGACCTGCAACTATGATTGTTGGGTATGCAGATCTGAGGAAAGAACTGATCATAATATGGCTACAATGAGATACAATCATATCTTTGCATGAAGGGTTGATCCCTTCACTAGATCCTCAAGCTAGAAGCTCAAGATCTAGCTCCTTCAATCTCTTCCACTGAATGTAGTTGTTGAATACACAAAAACTAAGTGAAATCGTGTTATCAACGATGGAGGCTCTGTAGCCTGCTACTTGATACTCCAATGTAGCTCAAGAATTATTGAAATAGTATGCCCAAAGTGAAGGAATGGTCGCTCATAGGTTTTCCAGCTGAAATACTGGAAACTTCCCTTCTCAAATAGATCTAGAGGACTGGACTGCGCAATCATTGAGGGAAATTCTACTGCATGGAGGTATGAAATGATGGCCTCAATTCTGGTTATGAATATTCTTCTCCTAAAACTTTTCTCTTGAAGCACAAGGTGAAAGGATTAATCCTCCACTAGTTTCCTAGTTGAAATGCTAGGAACAACTTCCACCTCTCAAACCCTCAAGTAGGAATGTGTTATTCTTGAGACTGAATGTGAATATGAGAGTGGTTGAATGTGGCATCAATTTCTCATGATTTATGGTAGCTCAGAGAAACCTTCCTAGAGTAGGCACTTGAAGTCCTCCATGGATAAGGGTGGGATTTCTGCTTTGAAAACCCCTGTGTTAAACATCACTACAGACTTAGCTAAACAACATAAGCGTGCATAGAAATGTCACATGAAAAATATAGATCTAAACAGATCATAAATAATAATCTAAATCCTGTCTTTTATTGCTTCCTTCATCTCCCTTATATGTCTTGTGAGCCTTCCATAGCCCTGGCCCACCTCATAACTGCGTTGTACATCTGGCCACTAGCATCCATGAAGGTTGCGTTCTCTCTCCATGTTCTCCACCATCTCTGCATATAATTTCCACTCTCTCCATCATGTGTGCATTGGATGCACAACTTCCTCCACTAACTCATCATTAGTGCTCTATGATCTTACTTTGAATGCACCATGATCTCATTTGACTTCCTCCATGATCTCTTTGAGCTATCATTAATGTGGCATGATCTCCACTCTTCCTTCATTTAAGAAGCAACTCAAGTACTCCACAATGCAGATATAACTCTAAAATATCCACATACACATATCAAAAGTAAATTTTATTCATCTAGGGGTTTGTGGGTCCCTCCACCCTCTTATTTACTTACTTAATTATGAAAATTAAGAACTCTAATATTCCAATTATCTCATGGAAAATTGGGAGTTTTACATCATCCTAGGATTTTCACTATAATTTTTTTTCTATGAGGCTTCAGAATCAGAAATTTTTACCAAATGGAGCTGAAACCTTGAAGAACTTCATGTAAAAATTTCAAATCTTGGTTCGTTATATTTTCGGAGATATGATTTGTGGAAGTTAGGATTTTTTAAGGATCCATATTTTATTCTCAAACAAGTGCCTCAGGGAATATTGTGGTAATGTTTGCTTCAGACATTAGATTTGAATTATGTAAAGATTTGTTGAAATTACACGGAATTTAGTTTCTTTTTTATCAATTTCAGAGTTGAAAGTCAAAATAGTGATACGTGGAATCCTGTACAAATTTTCTCTACTGAACCAGTCCATAATTAGTCCATTCTGAGAGGTCGAGTATAAATTTACCTTGAAGAATAAAAATTAGGTCTCACTTGTGACACTGAAAAGAATACTCAAAGGGGTACCATAAAAATAGAGATCAAATATTGGGGATCCACAATTACAAAGATACATCAGTTTCAACATGGAGCTCCTGAAAAGAAAAAAGAAGATAAGGTATGTATCTTTTTTTTTTAATTGCATGCCTATTGTTTGAAAAATAAATTTGAAGTGATTCCAAGGGCATATTGAAGCATATATATGAGTAGTGGAATTTAAAATTCCTCCCAAAAATAATTCCACGCCCATTATTCCCTCAGAAATATCTACTATGATGCATAAAGAGGAATAAATGCAACATGATATATCAAAATTATGATTCCAAGAGCAACAAATTTCGCTCTCGCTAATATGGACGGTTTGAAGAAATACATTGATGGTTTGAAGAATGGCATGGAAGCTCAGATTGATGGTATAGAATAAAATGAAAGGAAACATCGAATATTTGAAGAATGATATAGAAGAAAAAATGAAAGGAAAAATCAGAGATTTGAAGAATGGCATAGAAGAAAAAATGAAAGGCAACATGGAATATTTGAAGAATGGATTGACAAAGTTGCTACAAGAAATTATTCCTAATTGCTAAAAGGTAGTAGATGAAACTCATGATGAGAACAAAATAAATGTTAATCATGATTTCATAGACTCTAATGTTGGATTTTAGACGCGCGATATTACAAATATCGATATGAGGAAGTTTGATGGCAAGGATTCAGTAAAATGCATACCACATATGGAGAAATATTTTGATCTCGATAATGTGAAAAACACTCAAAAGGTATGCATTGCAACTTTATATTTAGAACCCATTCAGTTTGTATGGTATCAATGGCTTTGTTCTCATAAACCACTTGTAACTTGGTCAATTTTTATAGAGGAAGTGATTGCACATTATGAGAATACAAATAGCAACACCTTCTTCAGCCAATTTATAAATCTAAAACAAAATGGTTTAATGGAAGAGGGTAGCAGATATTCCAAAGGAGCATAGGATTGATTTCTTCATAATGACTTTAAAGGATAATATCCAAGATGAGGTTCACCTTTGGAAACCTCATTCATTGGAGAAGGCATTCAGGGCGGCAAGAAAAGTTGAAAGCAAAATTATGGAAACAATGAATTCTTCCAATCAAAACTACAAATATTGAAGTGTTACCTCCCATAGCCCTCCACAACCTACAAGGTTGACACCACAACAATTATAAGAAAAAACAGCAAAAGGGCTTTGTTATAGTTGTGATATAAAATACACTAAAGGTCACAAGTTTTTTGAGAAGAAATTATTCTACATAGATTGTGAAGAGGGGGAATAAAAGGAACAAGAAACTTCAAAAGAAGGGGATATACACTAGGAACAAACCTTAGAGAAAGAAGAAATGAATCCAACCATATCTTGCAATGCATTGGCAAGAATTACCACTCCTCAAACTCTCAAGATAGAAGGAGATATCAAGAAGAAAAAGGTAATAGTGTTGATTTATTCAGGTAGTACCCATAATTTTATTCACTGTAAGATAACCAAGTAATTTAATTGTTTCCTATATCTAGCACTAGAGTGTCAAGTGATGGTTGCAGGAGGAACTATAAATTGTTCTAGAAAGTTCCATAATATCAAGATAACCACGAGGAAATATGTATTAAATATCCCAATGCTTTCCATTCCAATGGGTGGTGTTGATGTTGTACTAGGATTTCAATGGTTACAATCCTTGGGTACGATAAATTTTTATTCTCAAGAACTTTTCATGATTTTTTTTGGGAAGGAAAGGAATTTGAATTAAGGGGTATCACATGGAAACCATGAAATTTAATCAACTCCAATGGCATGAAAAAGGTTTTAAATAAATAGAAACATGGCATAATTGAACAATTACACTCATTATAGTTTCAAACATCGAAATCATCTTTCAAAGAAAATTCCAAGGTTCAAGTAGTGGACTATCACATCGAGCATCAACAAAAAGTTCTCCAACTCTTAAAGGATAACCTTTGGTGTAAAATTGAATGAAACAACAAGAATATCAACATGATAGTGAAATAATTTTTGATGTAGGCCATAGGGTATTTTGGCGGCTACAACCATACAAAAAATGTCCCTCAAGTAATCTAAGAAGGATAATAAATTATCTCCAATGATGTATGGTCCTTACAAGGTGTTGCAAAATATTGGTACTATGGAATACAAAATGGAGCTTCCTCCATATTCCCGAGAGCACCCATTCTTATAGGTTTCGTGCTTAAAGAAGATTATAGGTGACAAACTCCCAGTTCAAAGAATATCGCCATAACTAGACAAAGAAGGAAAAATCATACTAGAACCTAAAGCAGTCGCAAAAACAAGAACTCGAAAACTACAAAATTGATCAATTTCAGAGTATCTCATCAACATCCTTTCATATAACTCATATCCGTGTTATTCCATGCATTCATTTAAATCAAAGTGCCCGCTGACCAAAATTAATTATCTTCCTTGGAGTTATCATTGTAAAATCCCTTTCTTTCTTTCAAAGGTTATATGTGATGCTCATCAACATTGTCATATTGCATGCAATTTTGTGAAAGTGTTTTGATCTCCATTTATTCCAAATCATGTCAAATTTATTTCTTCAAACATCATAAAACTATATGGAATACTTACCAATCACATTCATAACTAAATATTCCTTCATGATTCTTGTATATATGAACCATGCTCTAAGGACAAATCAATTCAAATATGCGTACCTTTACTTTCATATAATCATCTAGCTATCCTTTGATCAAGCTTACTTGTTATACCTATCAAAGCTAAGTTTCCTTTTCCAAGAAGAGAAATACTTTCATTATGACTTTTATATTGTATCTTGAACATTAACATTACTTCTTCCTTTATACATATTGTTTCTAAACTAGATGGAATATTTACAAATCATAAAGTTGCTTTCAAGTATCTTCCATGATGATGATTCTTATAGGATCTTGAGGATCTTTTCTTTTGCAAAATGACTACCTCGAACATGATGTTACAAAATGCCTGGGTAAAATATGACATGCAATATGGTTCCAAACTTCCCTTCTTATGGATTCTACTTAAAATGAGAAAGCAAGACCCAAACCTTAAGACCAAAGCCTCCTTCAACATCAAGTCAACTCTTCAAGAAGCCCTTCTAATTAGGTCAAAATATAATAGAGTCAACAAGATTGAAACTCCTCCCCAATTGCACCAAAATTAGAATTTTAGCCCCCAACTTCAATATTTTGGACATGAAATAAAATTGAAACTTTATCCCCTGCAACAATAAAGAATCTCGACATATGTGAGAGAAAACTAAGGAAAACCTTGTGTTATTAGTGGTTCAATATTTCATCTATTTTTTAATGTCTTATTCATGTTTTTAGGTGCATAAATTCAAAGTGTTGTTCACAGTTTTGGCTTATGGAAGAGGATACCAATGCCATTAAGTTCTAGAGCTCATAGTTTTGAATACATTTTAGAGTGCAGTACATACAATCCTAATAACATGCACACATTCTATAACATGTGTGCATTCTTTTCATTTCAGGTTTAAGAAACACCTTTCAATTATTTTAACAACCCTAAACCAGTATAACATCAACATTCAAAATTCCCACATTTCATAAACAAATATACTATACATTCAAGATCTCGACATATGGAAGTACCAAAAGAATACTCTTCCAATCATAAGTAAAATATGACATGACTTCCACCATGATTTTACTGTAAAAAAAACGTCGTCGTATTCACGAATTGAGGTAGATGTGGCAGTTCTGAAGCTGATCACCAGCAGTACTATTAAATGACATAAAACCGTACAGATATCAGAATAATGGATGTACTAATAAAAAAAAGGAAAGGTGAATAATAAAGCGACGTGCAGAGAGATTCTACTTTAAATCGAAGGGTAATTTATGGCGATCGAAGCTTAGACATGAACTGCTTCAATTCACCAAATATGCTTGTGGGCACCAAATGTTTCAAGTGAGGATACAATTCTAGGTACGTCATGCGCAAAATCTTGACTGACACAGAATTCTTTGACAACAATTTCAAATCAACTTCCCTTCCGTGAAGCAGAGCGCAAATCCATACGATAACCCCAGCTATTGACGCTGGTTTTCTCCTCACGTTCACAGACTTCACTACTTCTGTCGCCATCTCCTCCGCAATTTTGCGTTCCCTGAATTCAAATACGACAAGTCGGCAGAGCCGGGAGACGAAAGACTTGAGCCCCTGGCTAGAGTTATGCTCCAAAGTATCCCAGTTCCCACTATTCTCACGGACTGCACTTCCACCATTCTTCGAAGCTTCAACACGCAGGGGCTCCGGGTTGGCAAGGTAATGGCCGTTGTCTGCGTGAATGAATGGTTGAATAATCTTTCCAGCTTGGAATATATCACTCAACGTTAGGTCTGTAACCTGCGCCCATTCTTCTAATGGTTTCTGCTGGCCGAGTTGCTTGCCAGCATTATAAAGACATGAGACGAGTAAGGCATCAATCTTCTTCTTGTCTTTCCCTCTCAACGGGGCCTTTTTGGAGCTGCAAAACTTTTCGAAGATGTAAAAGGCGCACTCCACCACTGGCTGACTTACACTCAGCCTCATACCCAACTCACCCATTCCTTCACGGTGTTGTCTCATGTTGTTCTCCTTGGAGCTCTTCAGTACTTTCATTGCCGTGCGGGCCAAGCTGCCCGAGCCGCTTCCTGCAACGTGTGTGGCAGCTAGCCCGCCTTGTGGCCCGGCGCGCTCGATCCTCTGAGCATCATGGTTGTCGTCAAAGATTCTGACATCGCAGGTTTCGTCTATAGTGTTAGTATCGACCACGAGGCCGCATTCAGTGCACATGCGCTCTGCTGTGATGGAATCCACAATAGTTTCCGTTTCTCTGTTGCAATCCGGGCAAAATTTGTAACCTCCTGCCATGGCTGATACGAATGAAGATTGTCTTACTTAATCGTAACAAATAACGTCGAGATTTAATCTTCTATTCATGCGTTATACATTTTTATTGGATACTGATTGTGTGTTTATATATGAAAACGTAGTTTCTTGCCATTCAAATTCAACGTCGGCGGACCAAACATTTTTCCGTTGGATGTGAGCAACGCTACCATCCAAGGCAACAAGCTTTGCAATGTTTGCTTTGCTTAGGATCGGATAGTAAATTAGCATTTTCAAAAGATCCACTCTTTTATATTCCTATGCCTTAAAGGTTTAGGATGAATATTTGTATTTGAGTTTTTATAATATTTTATTTATTTTTTAAAATTTTACGAGACTAATTTAGGAATGTACTTTTTTTAATATTTATTATAATTATAAGGTAAATTTAGCAAGAGTTTAAGATTCTTTTGAGATGGTAAGTGTGGGTACTCTCACATCTGTGTCGTTTTATCAAAAATAATTTTGAGGGGTGGGTTAAGAGGAAGGCGCAGCTGTGGAACTTGGCGAAAATGGCGAAACCCTAACCTTAGTCGTTCTCTCCTCTTTGTGATTGGTGCTATGAACGGTGCATCGAATGTGTGACTTTTGGTGGTAGGCATGATAGACAACTGTGGGTTGACAGGCGGGCCATCGATGTCATGGGGGGCACTATTACACTGGCGAAGGTTAGACTTGATGCTTCAACTTGTTTGCTGTCCTATTTTATTAACTCCCTCGCTCACGTGACGGGAGTTTACTCTTTTGGTTTGTTGGCTACAGAGTTATTGTTTTTTCCGCATGTTACTGTTTCGAACTCCCTTTGAGCCCTACTATTTTGGTATTTCTATTCTTATTCTTGTCGCCCTTGAAAGGTGGAATCTACTACTATCTAGGAAGTTGGGTTTGTGGTGCGCTTTGTGGGTTTTTCATGGTTTGCACTTTATCGCTCCAGGTGGAGGTAAGTTTATACTCTGTTTTTTGCTATCGTTTGTCTCGTTTTCTGTCAAAACTGTGCTGAGACTTTTAGACTGTCTACTGGGTTTGTCTCGGGACTAGTTTCTTTGGGAGTCTTAGGCTGGTCGTTTCTTTTTTTTTATCTATTACGAAACTTTTGTCTATTATCTTTCTCTTGTCGCGACTTGTTTTTTCCTTTGGGTCTTCTGCGGTGACGCTTGGGTCAATTAATCTAGCCGGGTCTTTCGGTCTCGGGTTGGGGGTCCTGTTTATTGTCCTTTTTTGCCTCAATGGGCAATGACAAGGAATTTGTGGATGTGGAGCCAGAAGCGGAAGACATCTTGTCTGTCTAGGGTTTAGACCCTACAAGCCCTATTTTGGCAAACGTCTCCCTTCCCTCTCAGTCATATGAAGCAAAGGGGGGGGAGGAGAAATCCAAGTGGAATCCTGTGGTACAGTTTTCATCTCTTAAAAATGTTGACTTGTCCCTATCTCACCACTGGTCAGTGGAACGGGCTAGTTTTGTCTCTCTGCAAAAACCATCTATATACGGGTATATCCATTGTCTCTTTTAGTACACTTTTGGCTGCACCTCCTGGTCATCTGGGTTCAGATTTTCCTTGTGGACACTTTTTTTCGAGGGGTTTGGAGGACATCCTCATTGGGGCTGGGGTCGAGGGAAAAACGACTTGTGGCTCTATATGTTGTAACATACCCATATCTCCATTGATGAACAAGTTGGAAGAACTTTCGGCAGAAAATCCTGTGGTAGGTTCTGATCTCCCTCTGGGGCTTGGAGTTTCGGCAGCACATGGGATGACGACTCTCACTAGGCCAGAGTGGGGTTCTAGTGGTGTTTTTGGTAGCTTCTCACTCGGCAGTCTGAGTGTGGGTTTCCACGGCCTTGAGGATGTTTTCAGTGGAAGAGAGGTAGAGATTCAAAGGCATGAAAACATTGGTATCTGGACGGGGTTTAGCGAGGGCCCATTGCGGGGAAGATCAAAATCCAGCCATGACAAAGAAGTAATGGGGGTCAGTTTGGGTCATTCAGGGAATGATGGTGCTCAGACTAAGGGAGTTTCTTTAGGAGGGGGCGCTCAGTCTTCAAAATTTTCTGTGAAAATCGATGAACATAAGGTAACAAAAGAAAGAAAGGGAAGACGATCAAGGAAAGATTTGAATGTTCGAACTTGATCCTGGGAGTTGATCTACAGTTTGACAATGTGATAGCAACCTCTAAACTATTCTTGGTGGGTAGGGGCAGAGGTAAATTATTCTTTGTAGACTATATTTCGGACTGGATTCAAAATAGCTGGGCAGCGATTCCCGATAGGGATGCTAAGGTCATTACGCTGTCTAAAGGCTGGTTTATGGTGAATTTCAAAAATGCAGCAACATCAGAATGGGTCCTGGCTCATAAATGGGGATTTGGTATTACCCCTATCCTCTTTAAGTGAAGGACACCACTTTTTGATGCTAATAGGGAGAGGGTGGATGAGATCCCGATTTGATTCCACCTTCTGGCTCTCCCACCCCACCTTTGGATTATGGAGGTTTTCAAGGAAATTGGGAATAGTTTGGTGACCTTCTTGGAAGCAGATATGTCTTTCTTGGAATCTAGATCCAGGAACACTACAAGAATCCTAGTTAAGCTGGATCCAAGGGAAGGCCTGATTGGGAAAATTATCTTGAACATGGGAGGGCACGCTCTCGAGCAGGAAATTGATTACGAGCACCTTCTATTCCGTTATCATAGATGCCACACACAAGGCCACTTGGCTAGAGATTGCCTTGTGGGTTTTAAAAAAATTCATAAACAAAAGAAGGGCTCCTCCCACTTTGACAGATTCAGACAGGAGTTCCGAGGCTCCAGGGACCCCACAGAGGTGGACATCAAGGTGCAGGAGGTGCCTATTGTATAGCCGGAGTATCACCTGGCTAGGGAGCGGGCTCTGATGGCCAAAGGGACAGAATGGAGTCTCGTGGGTGAAGTTCAGATGGCTAATAAAAGCACAGACTCAGAGGCGATGGCCCAGATGGAGGTGGTGGACATGGTGGTGGAGTAGCCGTTGTCTGCCCTTGCTAATCCAGTATCTGATTTAGTGGGTACATACCCTTGCCGTTCCTCTCCTATTTTAAACTCATTTGATATTTTGTTCAGTTATTTGGCTAAGCCTGGTCCCTCTAGGCTTATATCCACACCCTCTCTTTGTGTTATTAATTTATCTATGGCTATGGATAATATCATTACAATTATCCCCAACCTTTCCATTGACATTGTCCCTTATAATCTGAGACCCAGAGAAAAGACACTATTAGAAATGGAACAATTTAGGGGTTTGGGAAAATTGCCAAATATAGAGAAAGTCAAAAAACTCAGGGGTAGAAAGTCTGACATTTCTAAAGCCCAACTCAAAGCAATTATTGACATTGTTGATGGTGGAAAATTATCCCTCAAAGGGGCACTTAGAGCAGTGAAATCCTCGGACTTTGTTACAAAATGATTGTGCTTTCCTTCAATTGTAGGGGTTTGACTAGTGAGCCCAACAAACTAGCCTTTAAAACCCTTGTACATCTGCACCATCCAGACACATCTTGCTTTAGGAAACCCTACATACTGGGGCACATATTTCTCTTTTTTTATCTTCTTTCCTTCCTAATTGGACATTTGTTTCCTCTGATGTGAGGGGTTGCTCTGGCGGACTCATGACCGATCTAAAGAATAATTCGGTTTATCTGGTCAATTGTTGGACATTAGATTCCTTGATCGGTGTGGAGGCTTACTTTATGGAATTGGGTTCACATTTTTCGGTGATTAACATTTATGGTCCTTATGTGGAGCGAGTTTCTTTCTGGAATAAAATTCAAAGGAAAATCTTTCATGAATGGCCCAAACCTAATTGTGGGGGGTGATTCAAATTTTTCTTTGGGTCACTCTGAAGCTTGAGGCCCTTGTGCTTGAATTGACCCTTAGGCAGATTACTTCCTGAATGTGATGTGGGAAGTGTCCCTTTTTTACCCCTCTCTTACCAAACTAACATCCACTTGGAGGAACAATCATGTGGGAGAGGCCTGCATTGCCAAAATATTGGACAAGTTCCATTTAAGTGATGATTTTTCCAACAATCCTATTGGCTTTCGGCAATGGGTTGGTTCTGGTGGGATTTATAACCACTCTCCTATTCTTTTGGAACTAATGGGTCCTTCCAAGAATCATCACGCTCCCTTTAAGTTTAATTCTAGCTGGCTCAAGGAGGAGGATTACCACCAATTGGTGGTTCACCTTTGGAGATACCCCCCAGTTGAAGAGGGCTTCTCACATGCCCATTTTTTCATTGATAACATGAAAAAATTAAAAAATCCACCATTCTATGGGCAAAAGAAAAGGCCCAAAAAGATATGGAACCAATTAAAATCATCAATGAATCTTTAGGAACTTTGTACAGTGATGGGGAGAGGGGTTTTGTTGATGACGAGGCCCGGAAAAAAATCAAGGAGCTGGAAACTAGAAGGAAGAAAATTCTCAATTATAGGGAAGAGCTCTGGCGCTTAAGAAGTCAGGCCATCTTGCTGGCAGCGAGAGATGAAAAAACAAAATTCTTTCAGAATTATGCTAAGGGGCGGAAAAACACCAACACTATTTGAAAAATGGAAAACTCAGCTAGGATTAAGGAAAAAAAATTCAAAGAGCTTTCATCTATGGGGAGAAACCACTTTAAAAGCATTTATTTTGGTCAAGATGGGGTTAATATCAGGGAAGTCATTCAGGCCGCTCAGCTAGTTCCTTGATATGTTGATGAGGGAAGCAATATTCTGCTCATGCCTTCGGTGGAAAAAAAAGGAGGTTGAACACATTTTAAAAGTTATGCAAGCTCAAAAAAAACCTATCATGATGGTTGGATGGTGGAATTATTTCAACATTTCTTCGACCTGATGGGGGATGCTATCACAAATGTGGTGGAGGAATCTCGTTCTCTTGGCCACATCCATGATTTCCTCAAGTCTACTTTTTCGGCCCTCATTCCAAAGTGTGATGCTCCATCATCTTTCGATGACTTACGTCCTATCTCCCTCTATAATTGTATCTATAAATTTGTTTCTAAAACAATTCCCAACTGATTAAATCCTATCCTCTCCAGTTTCATTTCAAAAGAAAAAATTGGCTTCCTGGATGGTAGACAAATTCATGAAGCCATTCGGGTGGCACGAGAGACTCTCCAAAGTATAAAAATATCCCACAAAAGATGCATGGTTGTCAAGATTGAGATTTCTAAGGCTTATGAATGAATCAACTAGCTCTATCCTAGACTTCTTCTAAGCCATCTTAGGTTCCATATTTATTTTATTAATTGGGTGATGAGTTGTATCACTAATATTTCTTTTGTTGTTCTTATTAATGGAGTAGCCTCACATTTTTTTTCAAATCAAAGAGGATTTAGACATGGATGTCCTTTGTGTACTATTCCTATTGGCGACTGAAGGTCTTAGTCAACTCATTCACCAGGCCAGAATATTGGGGACCCTGAGGGGCATCAAAGTGGCTTGAAATCTCATTATCACCCATCTCCTTTTTGTGGATGATATTATGCTCTTTAGCAACGGTAATAGATGTGAAGTCAGAACATTAAAAGAAATTATGGATGTCTTCATGAAGGCTACAAGAAATCAAAAGTCCTCTCTTTCCCACGGGGGCATCCTTGAAGCCGATCTAATTTCGGCTTCTGGTCGTCCTTCCTTCATTCAGGCATCGTTTGAAACGTGCCTTAAGTACTTAGGTTTTTTGGTTGAGCGAGATGGGTACCAAAAATAGGACTGGTACTGGCTAGTCTCAAAAATTGAAAAGAGAATTAATTCTTGGAGTAAAAAATGGCTCTCGAGAGCGGGGAGATTAGTTATAACAAACTCTGTTTTATTAGCCATCCCACTCTATTGGATCAGCCTGTCTTGGGTTCCTATTGGTATCCTTAATAAAATCAGAAGAATTTGCACTAAATTCCTTTGGTCGGGTAAGGAGGACAAAAAAATTCTACCGTGGGTGGCATGGGATAAGATTGTAAAACCCAAGGAATGGAGTGGTTGGGGTATCAAGAAAATAAAAAAAAATTCCTCTACTGTGGCTACCAAATCGATCTGGAGGATTATTTCTGAAAACAATTTATGGACCTCTATGGTCAGAAGGAAATATATTGATCTCGTCCCATTGGATGATTGGATTCGTACTCCAGTTAAAGATATCAAGAGAGTCTCCAACATCTAGAAATATCCCATTCTTGTTTTTGATATGGTGGGTTAAGGTCTTGCCTAGAATATTGGTAACGGGGAATGCTACAAAATTGGACTGGATCCTTGGGTTGGATGCAATGAAAATTAATCTCTCTCCGTAGGCCTCAGGGATTCTCTCCATTAGAAAGGCTATAGTACTCTTGCTCATATCGACGATCTTGATCAGTCTACTATCTCGGCTCAGTTTTGGAAAAAGGCTAAGGTGATTGATTTGGATATTCAGTGGGTCGAAGAAAGGAAAAATTATATACAGGAGTTGGTAAATACTTCAGTATGCTTAAAATATTCTCCTGACAGGCTAGTTTGGGTTCATTCTAAATCAAGGATATATTCACCCAAGGCTGGATATGCTCATATTATGGCCTCCAAGGAGGGAGGGAGTAAGGAATGGTGGTATAAATCTCTTTGAGAGATCAAATGTCTAGCTAAATCCAAACTTTTCTTCTGGATCATTCTGTGCTGAAAGGTGCTGACATGGGACACCCTTCAAAAAATATTTCTCATTAGTCCAGAGTGGTTTTTTCTTTGTAATAAGGTGGAGGAAACTATTGGTCACTTATTCATTTCCTGATATTTCTCAAGGAAGGTCTGGGAATATACCCTTACACTTTGTAATGTGGACTCTGTGTAGGGGGGTAATAATTGTAACGGTGCATGGAAGTCTTCGTGGGAGAGATGTAAAGAACCAAAACATGTGTGTCTTCCACTGATTATATCTTGGGGCATCTGGATCTCCATGAACAAATGTGTGTTAAAATATTCCCTTTCCTACCCAGCTCTTGTGGTTGGTGAAAGTGTTGCCATCTACTCGGTTTCCTACTCCCCTTCTTCAATGGTTCGTCCTAGCCAGGTGCTGAACAAAGTCATTATCCCTGATATTCCTTGGGCCTATTTTTCTGGTGATGCTGCTCAGGGGCTATGTGGGGCTGGAATGGTCATTCACAAAAACTCAGATCATTCATATGTGGCCTCGGTGGGTCTTGGCACGGGGACAAACAATTATGCAGAGCTACAAACCTTAAAAATCCTACTATTTTAGCTTCTCTACAAGGACATCAGCTCAATACAAATCTTTGGAGACTCATTGAATTTCATCAATTGGTTTAAAAAAGCGCAAAGATGTCAAAATTATTTATTGCTTCCTATTCTTGATGAGATTCTATCACTAAAAACACTTCTTACATGGATTTATGTTTTCCATATATACAGGGAACAGAACCAGCAGGATAATGACTTGTCTAAAATTGGTCTTAGACAGGCTCATGGCTCATGGTTGATAGAAGAAAAGGACGGTTTGGAGGTCTGTGAGTCGGACACCATACCATACTAATGGAGGGCCACCCCTCATTTACAGTATCTTCTTTACTTATTTCTTTTTACTCCAGCGCTGTTATATCTTCTAGAGCTGATGTATATATTGCTTTATGTTTTAAACTACATACATATTAGATTTTGTAAAAAATTTCATGGACTTAATGTTGGATAAAATTATTGTTATTATTTTGAATGTACCATCCTCTCTTCTAGAGAGACTGGGTCTCGGATGGCATTATTTCCATTGTCTTATCTTTCAAGTGTTTCTCCTTGTTTGGAGGCCCGTAGTGCTAGACATGCTTATGGTTTCTTTGCTCATTTACCACTTATGCAATTTCTCTACCCATTTCGGTCTTTGAGTGATCTTGATATCACAACTATTGCATTCTCACCCTCGGGTGTAGGATGGCTTATTTTTTTCTTGCTTCTATGTTGGGGTCAAGGAATTATGGAATGCTAAGGCATATGCAATGTAACTTTTTGTTTCTTCTAATAGAAATTTCGATTTTTTCTCGGGAAAAAAAAAGTGTGGGTATTCATTTCTATTTTAATGTAAGATAGATAGTTCATAGAGTTATCTTGGAGTTTAATGGAGGATAAATATGCCATAGAGTTAACTTGGAGCCTAGGCATTGACATAAATAAGAAAGTGGAACTCCTAATAATTTTAGGAGGATCACAATAATTTTAGATTTATGGTATTTATTATATAATTGTGTTTGGAGATCCCATTGTCATCCTAAGGGCCTTTTTGAGAGGAAAACACATTATTGAATGTATGGTGGACATGGTTAAAACATGCTTCAAATTTTAGTTGGATGATTTACACTATACCCTATTACCAAGGTAAATGCAAGTTCATCAAAGATAGAGAATGAGGATAAAACACTAGAGTTGCAATGCTTGGTTTTCTATGATGTAAAGGAGACTAGAGAAAATCCCCTCCCCTCCCATGATAATGGTGTGGTATAGGTGGCATAGGCCCACCAAGTAATCCCCGGAAGTATTTACATGGGCTAGTCATGGCCACCTCGCATCCTCAATCATATGAAGGATGATAAGGGATCAATTCAAATCACTCAATTTCATGTCTTCATTTCGTTGCTCAAACAACACATGTTATCATATTTAATTGTCTAGTTCATTATATTCCACACATGTTATTACATCTAAGCATGTTATTATGGGGAATCTTATTTAACATGGGAAATAATGAGAAATATTGCGATAAAAAGGTCGCTTGTTGACATTGGTTCACATTCATGTTGGTTGTGGAGGTTCACCTCAATTCTACAAGAAGAACCAGCTAGGTGGAAAATGATGTTAAAAAAATAGGGGCTTTGGCCACCTACCTCATTTGAGTAACACCATTCCAATTCATACCTATTCCACGAAGTCATCAGTAATGAATTTCCATTGCAACCCTTTAAAATGGTACATCATCATCATTGTTGTCCCATCTTCTTTGAACTATAGGAGATAATACAAGAAGCCTACTTTTTGTAGTTCCTTTAAGGATACCAAATATAAATGTTAATTTTTAACAAACTTCTTATGTTTCCTCAAGTACTATTGTTCATTGAATAATTGTGCGTGTGTTGAGTACTACATTTTTCTAGGGAGTCTAATATTGGCAAATAATTTAGAATTTTTTATGTTAACTTTTGAATGAACTCAAAATTCAAATTAACTATATACTATAAAATATTGTTTGAGATATCTCACAAATTATTTTTGTTAAACACCATGTTAAACACACACATGGTGTATGAGGAAGATGAAGATACACACACAAGAGACTCAACACACAATGAATGATAAGCGTGTAGCTCTCTTATTTTCCAATATACAAAGACGTACATTTATAATACAATGGTGTGACTCTTGGTTTCACATTCCAAGGTCACTTGGACTCCATTGTGACTTTTTGCATTCCACATCTACCCATGTAGGATTAGGTGTTCCAACATCCCCCCTTAATCCGAAGGGGTATGTGTGAGTCCAAGAAAAGAGTTGTAATACAAATCTGCAAAGTATACATGGCAGCACTTGGGCTGAATCAACCCTTTGAAATGTTGGAAACAAGAGGTGGTTTAAGGATGACCACCAACACTGGAACACAAAACTTGTTGCAGTTCCCGGAACTCTTCCAAAACTGGCAAGAAGCTGAAGGCTTATGCTAGAGGAATTGTCCCTCATAAAAAAGGGAGACCTTCAACCTAAAATAAGGGAGGTCTACTACTTGTGATGGTCTTAGGATTACCAACAACTCTGGAATGCTTTGAAGCATTTCCTGGAACTCAACCAAAGCTGGCAAGAAGCTGAAGGCTTCTGCTAGAGGAAGTGTTCCTCATATATGAAAGGGAGACCTTCAACCTAAAAGAAGGGAGGTCTACTACCTGTGATGGTTTTAGGTTATCCACCAACCAAAGATGATGGTTGAAGGTTGTCCACCAACCGAAGGCATGCTCATGGGCATCCATGTCTCTGGCTACATCTCTAAATCTGGAATGGCGAATTGTGGCTCAGGCTCGCTTGAACTGCTGGCTACAACTCTGAACATGGAATGAGATATTATGGCTCAGGCTCACTTGATCTATCATCGAAGCTTGTACATGACCACCATTTCCCCCCCTGTCAGGGACAAGGTGAGATGCTGGCGAAAACTCAACTGCAAGTTTGTTCAATATCCGTGAACAAGTTCTCACATCTGTCGTAAACATCTTCTTGGCTGCTGATGCACATTGCCAAGAAGCGATCCATCCAAGATGAATCTTGGTTCTTGCAGGAGGCTGAGGCTTGTTTCTAAAGCATCTGTCTGAAGAATGAGTGTGCCGACCACAGTGCTTGCATGGATGAAGATCAAAACAGTGATCTTTCATATGGCCAACTCGATCACAGTGTTGGCATTTCGCAATCTGTTGTGGAAGCGGAATAGGATCTGTAACAGCTGCAGGTGAACTGTCATATAGGAATCCGGCACTCTGAAATATGATGGGCTTTGTGTAGTCTGGAATATGAAAGGACACATCCTTGTCATATCTAAGACCAATTCGGTGCTTGTTGTGGACAAGCTCTTCCCAAGATCTAATGATGGGCTTGAGAAGTGCAGGCTGAACTGCTTCATCTGCATATACATCTTCTCTCGTACAAGGAATTGAATGTGAATCGACTGCAAATTTATCTTCTTTCTTCTGATGAGAGTCCTTTACAATCTTCTGAACAGAAACAGGTTCAGAATGGTGACTCTTTTGCTGAAGTTCGTCTTGTCGGAGCTGAGATTCCAACTGTAAAAACTCAATCTTCTCTTGTGCATCTAGCAAACAACTTTGAATGTTACAAAGAGCATTCTTGCTCATTTTTATCATGTCATCAACATTTGAATGAATGAGGTTATTCAACAACTCTAATGCCTCATTGATTTTGGCCATTTTCAACAATTTAGACTCAAAAAATGAAAGGGTGTCGGCTTCAACCGAAAATGCACCCGTTTACAATGTGATTCAACAACAAATACAAATGACTCTAAAGAATTTCCAACTATGGAAATCTCAAAATAAAAAGTGTGGTTCTCAAATGATGGAGGACAATCAACAATTTTTCAACAACTAAAGTACTGATTGCAACTATGAAGAAGCAATACAATATCAATATAATACAATATCTCTGCAAAATATTTTGTAAAGATGTGCAGCTGAAAACACTATGCAAGAAGCCTTTAAGGCAACTGAATTTTCCTTCAAATAACTGTTTTCAATGATGGCAAACTTGTCTTCAAATGTCAATTCTTCAGAAAATTCACCCTTCAAATCAATGCCACAAATCACAATGCAAATCTGCAATTTTCTCTATGTATTTAGTCCATTTGCTCACATGTCATTTCCTTCATTTCTGCTGTTCGTTTTCTCTCTCTGCTCTACCTCTCACTCTATTTTTTTTTTTTTTTAATTAATTAAAATATTAGTTAAAAATGGGGGAAGTTCAATAAATTAAAATGAGAGAGGGGTGGGAAAACTAAGGGAAATTTAAAAAAATGTGGAGGGGGGAGGGAAAACTTAAAGAAAATTTAAAAAGAAGATTAATAAGATATGGGAGAGAGAACCTTTATTTTTATTTTTTTTTAAATTAAAGTGAAAAAGTGAGAATGAATTAAAAAAGGGAGAGGATTAACTTTAAAAGGGAGGGGAACGAATTAAATGAAGAGGGGAATTAAAAATATTTTAATGGGAGAGGGGGGCTATAAAAATATGGGTGTGTGAGGGAGTTGCCATGAGGGAGAGTTGGGAAGCCACGAGGGCGGTGAGGTGAGGGATGTGTGTTGTGGGGAGGAGCGTATGCGCAGAGAGGAGTGCATTAAGTGGAGGAAGGGGTGTAGGTTACTGTGAGGAGGAGAGATAAGGATGAGGGGAGAGGGCTGTGCCGTGGGCCAGCTGTCTGGAGCGGCAGGCCTTGAGGGCCGTGGGTGTGGGAGGGTTGTAGTGCAGGTAGGGAGGAGCACTGAAGGGGGTAAGAGTCGACAGGTGTGAGCAATGGAGGTGAGGTGAGCGAGAAGGTAGGCGGGTAGACAGGGTAATGAGCGTAGGTAGAAGGGAGCCGAGCTGGTGAGTAGTGTGGGAGGGCGAGTTAGGGAGGCGGCGGGGGTGTGGCTGTAGCCCTTGATAATATAATTAGCCCTTGTGAAAAACATGATAACCATATTAATCTAATTATTCCTAATAAAAGTTTCTAGAAGTGGATTAAATTTGTGAGCCTAACATGCTCAAATAGCATTGTATGGGGTCATACAAGCTTACACATCTTACTTAATCCCACACTTAGACAAGAGGTCCATTGTGATCATTATTACTTTCTAATGATATGTTTTGTATATACATGATGTATATCCACCCAAAAATTGAAATTTAAAAAGGTTACACCTTTGAGATCACAAGAATGGAAAATGAGAGACTATAAACCCACCTTCTTCCTTTGTAGGGAAGCAGGATTAGCCCATTAGAGTGCTTTCAAATAATGTGCTATAATTAGCCTATTATCGAGCCAACGTTTCACTTGAATGAAGTTCAAAATTGAATATGTGTATCTCACTTCTCCAACCCAACTTCCAATGGACTAAGTAGCTCTTCCAATGAAAGACAACCAAAAAATATATGAAATTACATTGAAACCTCTACTATCAATTATAACTCTATGTAAATGATCCATGAGCATAACCATATCTTACATAGAAATTAAATCATGTACAAACAATTTATTTACTATAGTCATATTCCCTTTGTATTCATAAATCATATCTTATATTTTTCACATAATCCTCCACAATCTTATGCATTCATCACATGTGCGCATAAAAATGGACAAGATGTATGCCCTAATATATATCATGAAATAAGTCGAATAAAAATTAAAGTTAACGCCCATGATGTAAAAATTGAAAATTTCATAATTTTTAAATTTTTCTTGAATTTAAAAGAATCTAGGCTAGGAATTATATAGTTTAATTTTGAATGTGGGAAGGTTAATCCTTCTAAACTATAAAATTGGATTATAAAAGTGGGAATGTTGGTTAACAAAAGTGTGAATTTTGCATGGTTTTGAATCCATAAGTGTGAAGCGCAATTCCAATAATCCAGAAGTTTTGTATTTTTATTGAAGATGTGTCAATTTTATTAGTCAATTATATACATCTTTCGCATATAGACTATGTAGAATTTTATTTATCTTCCTTGTTTGTAAATATTATGCACTATGTTCGTCTATGCTTTTTTTTTCTACCATTATCTTGAGTAAGTATTTCATTATACATCCTATTTTTTTCATTGACTAGGCACCTTAAAAATGATAAAAGGTCAATGAATTTGACACTTCAAGGTAAAAATCTCATTTATAAGAAATAAAATACATAAGATAACAAGATATGATCCTAAGTGTAGGTCATCTTTTTATAATATATAGGAGATAATATTACAATTATAATGGAAGGTTAGAATGAAATTCTAGATAGCCAACGAACTAATATAATAGTAGAAATGTAATGACTCAATATCTAAGCCTTAATAAGGGATTTAACGCTTAATATGGATATTTCTCTTTGGGGTTAACATGCCCCTCCCTTTCAAACAAGTGTTTTTGTCAACATGTGAATAGTTATAGGATTTTGTGCATGAATATTATTGAGCCTCCAAAATTTCCTTCTTTGGATAGTTTGTTTCTTATATTTCACTCATTTTACCACTTATCCTTTTTGGAAATGGAACCAAGAAAGATTCTAATTTAATTTTCCCCTACATTAAATTAGAATAAAATTGTAATCCCACATCTCATAACAACTATTACGAGTTAAATCTGTTAGTTTGACTTAGTTGGTTCAATTAATTCGAGTTGAGGGTGTGACTTGAGTCATGTAGAGTGATTCATAGTTTTTATGTAACCTTGTTGATTTTATCTTAAGCTCTACTTAATTAATTAAATCTATCTAAGTCAAAATTAGTTTAACTAGTTCCAACTGTTGGAGGAACAAGTGGAAGTGGAACTTCAAGCACACTAAGTGATCAATCTGATAACTTATAAATCGGGCAGAAATATCTCATGGATGTGTTATTTGAGAGTTATCTAGTTCATATTGGAGTTCAATGGAAGTGTAATATCAGTTGTATAATCATCCAAATTGTACAGGTGGTGCTTGCAGTCAAAGGAAGGTCTATGATGTATTCTGCAATTCCAATTGAGGATTTCCATAATTAATAGAGGATAATTCCCAAGGAAGCATCGAAAGGAAATAGGGACCTATGAAAGCCAAAATTTGGATAAGTATTGGCCTAGGCCTATCTAGGAAGCAGTGAGATAGTTAAAGATAGTGTAGAGGTTGATCAGGAATGAGAAAAGCATTATAATATTCTCATATTTTTTGACTAATGCAATACAAATATAGAGGGGTTTCTAGCTATGGCTTTCCCCAATAAATTATTGTGTAATGTATTGATTGAATTTGTTCTCTTGTATGCTTCACAATTTCATAATTGTTTATTATTTCTACAATTCGTACAGTATATTCAAGTCAATTGTTTTACCAAATTATAATTAGTAGTTTGAATCTACAAGAAATTTCTACCTGATATCTCAGATGGAATCACAATAAAAGAGAAGAATACATTTTTTTTCCTTTCAAGTGAATTAAATTTGCAGTATCATTCTTCAGGGTCAGCAAGATGCCATTCTATGGATTGAGAATTGAGTATGCCCTTGAGGAATGATCAGATTAAATATCTTGGAAGTACACGACGGAGGAAATTTTGGAAGATAATGGGAAGAAGGAATTCATAGACAGTGATATTCCCAAGGCTCCAACAACTTATGCTTGAGATGTGGTGGACTAGAAGAAATCTGTGGCAAAGGTAAGAAGGATTACTAGAAGGAGTTCGAGATCACATTTTCTCAAACCTCCATGGGAAGGATACTCCATATGAAATGTGGAAGGCCTTGTCTCACTCATTTGAAAACAATAGTGACTAGATGAATCTGACACTGAAGGAAAAGATTCAAAAAATCAAGATGGAGAAGGGATTTGAGCAAGTTCACCCAATTTCAATATGAGTTTGGAAGTGGTGGTGTTATAGTTGTTTAATATGATCTGGTTATCCTAGCACTTATATGCCTTCTGAAGAGCTAACACAATTACGAGGATTCTGTAAATGGGAGGGAGAATATACCAAATTGGGAGCATTTGTAAAATGACTTGGTGCAAGAAGAGATTAGGTGGAACACCAAAGATGGATCCTCATCCAAGGACGACGAGGATAAGAAATGCTCCTTGGTTGGAAATGAAAATAAATTGAAAGGGAATAAATCCCCATCCAAAGGAAATTTTAGTTATGAAACAAAAAATAAGTACTTGTCGAAGATGAAATGTGTTCACTGTCATGAGCTAGGAAACTCTGCCACAAAGTTTCCACATAATAAGGCCAACATGAAGCCCTCAGGAGGAGTAGGAGGTGAGGCTCTATATTCACAATTTTAGCTGTATTTCACCCTTATTTCCTGCATGGTGACACCAGTGATGGGTAATGTGTGGTATTTGAATAGTGGAGCATCATTACATATGTTCGGAAAGAAAAAAATTCTTTAGCAAATTGGAGGAGAAGGACCTCCAGATGCACATCAAGATGGGAGATGATGAAAGGTGTTGATGAGCCTTATTATTGCAACAATAATGTCCCAACTCCCAAGGCTACCAACATAGATTGTCAACTCGGGGTTCATACAAACTTAAGAGGTGTTATAACTATATGTGCATCATAAAATGTGTCCTTATTTCATAAATCTAATGTAATGGAGTGGATTTCATGTAATCAAAACCTAAAATAACTACAAAAATGGAAAGGTTACTCTAATTTCAAGAAATGGAAATGCTACTTGCTCAAATGTAAACACTAATCCTAATTGAAAGAAGGTAAAGGTTACGTTATTTGTAGGAATTAAAATAACTTGTCTATTTGCATAATGTAAACCTTGTGCTACTTGAAACAATATGAATCATTAGTGTATTTGTATAATGTGAAAAATATCCTTTAAAAGAAACTAATCCTATGCAAGAACAACAATTTGTAATTGAAATCATAAGAGCATGAATTCAAGTAAACATGCCTAACCTACTTCGTAAAAGGGAAATTAATAAGTGGTTTTTATTCTTCCCTAACCATGGATTTAGAGTCTAGGGGTCATTATTCAAGCCTAAGGGACAAAAACTAATATTTTGGAGCATATCGTGTCAAGTTTACAAGTGATACAAGAGAGATACATGAGTGTTACACGAGGTGCTATAAGAGACCCTGTTTTGCTACAAGAGGAGATACCTTTCCGAATGCCCAAGTAAATCAAATGAAAAAGGGATGGGAATTTTTATTGTTAATTAGGATGTCTTAGGACTCTGTTCCAAGTAGAATCAATCCAAAATACCCCTGTTAACATGTGCTAAAAAAGTAGAAAATTACTACTCTAAAAACTGGAAATTCAAGAACTAGTGAGCTAGGTAACCTACCAAATACCTAACCTAATCAAGTGAAAATGATATGGGGTGAATTTTTTTATTAAATCGAATGTTTTTATTATCTAATTAAATTGGAATAAAATAAAATTAATCTGATAAACACGTTCTAAAAAATAGCAAAAAATTACTACTATTTTCTACAAGGGACTTCTAGAAGTTATACATTTGTGAACTAGTGAACCAATCCAAATAGCTCAATGATGAATAGGAATTTCCAAATATGTTTTAAGGATGAATCATGATTTTTAATTTTTAAATAACCTAAAAAATAAGTTACTTCAATAATTTAACGAGTATGGCCTACAACAAAAGAAGCATGAATAGTAAATGCGGAAATATGAGATGAAAGTGAAAAATAGATTAAAAGGACATTAGGAAATTGTACAAGAGGGATATAAGGCTCCTGGGATGGCCAAGACCAAGAATACTCAGAGTAATATTAAGTAAACAATATTTATAAGCTAAAAATGGCACCAAAATTCATTATTTGAATCAATCTAAGTACCTCCTTGCTAGAAATGAAAGTAGAGATGCTAAACAACACATTTTACCCTTAATAAGACTAAGAAATAGATGCCCCTAGAGGAAAATTCGAATTTCTATTTATAAAAAGTGATGAGGAAGCATTCTCCTTGAAAGGTGGAATATTTCGCCTCCAAAATCCCTCTAATAGTGGACCTGGTTCCCAACACTAGGAATCTAGATTAAACATGAGGGAGCACATTCCTAGATTTTCTTAATCATTGGAGCTCCGAAATTTGTGCAATAATTTCATCATATCTTGTTCATTTATTCTCCAATATTGATCCTCTTGTAATAGGGAGAAAGCACTTAGATTATTGTTGGTGTCCCAAAATTTCCTATTTACGACCCTTTTCCCATCATAAAACCCCAACCTTATACCTCCGTTTCATCTCCTTAAACCACTTCTATCTTGTACTAGTCCAAGGAAAGGTACCTATTTCCACAAATGTTTCATTATTCATGTTAAGGATTTATTAGGTGTTTAATTAATTATTTTCAATAGATTTCGTGCCCTTAGTAATGTCCTGTAACTTATGTTTACTTCCTGTAATTATTTGATAAGGTTAAGGTATTAATCATAATGTAGCTTGATCTGGTGCAGGAATCTTCCTTCATCTCCACCGGCAAACACCTGTCTCGAGATCTCTGCAATCATTTGTTCACACCATGGGGGAACCTTGCCACATTGCTCAGATTATTTGCAAATATCTGGAGATCAAACTAAAGTGGATGGTTTTCAAATATTATTTTCAAGATACGATCCATGGCCAGTGTTTTTTTCACATCTTGATATAGCTGAAACGCTTAATTTTGTAAAGGCGTTTGGTAGGTTCGGCCGAGAGGCCTGATTTGGGAAACGACTCTGTAGATTTTTTATGTCCATGAGCCGAGGACTGTATATAATGTAATATGTAGATAGGACTAGGAGTGATAGCAGTTTATTGTAATTATGGTGATAAAGCTTGTAATTTTTTTGTCGCCCAAGATTTGGGATGGACTCGAATTTATTATGTTATTTGCTAAAATGAGTTAATAGAAGAGGTTTGCGCCCTTTTTCATTCATCCTTCCTTTAAATTTCTATTTGATGTGTTGATTTAGGTACTAAAGAGTCTCCTTTCTTAACAAGGAAATGTGTTGGTTGGCTAGGGCCCAACCAACCCAGCTCATTTACCCCTTTCGTTTTCATTGCTTGAAAGGTGTCTTAAATTATTTAATTGCAAAAGTCTGGCTTGAGTTAAGTTCCTTTTCTTGCACAT
The DNA here is from genome assembly GCA_034641835.2 of Pinus albicaulis. Taxonomy (NCBI): domain Eukaryota; kingdom Viridiplantae; phylum Streptophyta; class Pinopsida; order Pinales; family Pinaceae; genus Pinus; species Pinus albicaulis. The sequence continues at coordinate 1,550,358,151 of CM076582.1, forward strand.
GAATTTTAGCTTCTGTTAAGGCGTGAACGGATAAGTTTCTGTGAAATTTCCTTTTCAAGATTGATTTCGCCTAGATAGAGTAGGAAATGTGATCCTGCACCAGTGCACGTTCATTTTTGTAATACGTTTTTACATAGTTCATTTTATAGAAGGAATTTTGTTCTTTTCCTTTACGTGATTTAATTTATTTCTGCAAACAGTGTTGAAATCAAAAGGAAGTGTCTCCGATATTTAAATTTAAATTCATAAAATGATTAAAGATGACTTCATAAAATACACAAACACGTTGTTGCATAGTCTTGATTTATTTCTGCACTTTACAGTTTCTAGGAAAAGGATTGAAAGTAATTTAAGTTATCATAGTGAAATTTATTTTCTAAAGTAGTATCTGATTTCATGCAAAGTACCTTTGACAGAAGTTGATTTTCTTTAGTTTTTCAAAGCATGTTCTTATTTCAGTTGTTTATTTACATTTTTTAAGGTTCATTTAATTAAAATAATTTTATTTCATGAGCAAGTGATTTCCAAAGTCTTCTTACATTTGCAATTTATTTTATAGTTAACATGCTTCTTTATTTTCTTGAAAATGATAACTTGGTGTAGGAAGCTCCGTTCCGGTACAAGAACCAGTGTCTTGTTATAGGAACAGAGTGCTCTAAGCCTTTTGGCTTTGAGCCCCTACATGAAGACATAAGTATTCAGTAAAATTACAAATTATACTTTTCACACAGAGTTCTGTGCCCGCACTAGTGCAAGCAGATTGAAGTATTGGAGGAACGACCTGTGTGAGAAGGAAAATCATTAGAATTCAGGTTGTCTTAAGGGCCCACTTGTTGAAACTGCCAAATACCTCTATTGGAGATGAACATAGGATTTCGTTCAAAAGTTAAGATTGGTAAAAAAAGTGTGAATATTCCTTTATTTAATTCTTCCGCAGATGCATTCTTTTACATTCCAGCACTAGAACTGCTTTGGTGTTAATTATATTTGAGACTTTTTGTTTTATTCTAAAAGATTTCGATTTAGATGTAGGAATATAAAATAGGAAAATTTCATACCACTTCTAGCATTTCTTGTGCTTTGTCTCTAAGTCTACGAACCCCAAGGTTGAAAATTAAGTGTTGAGGAGTTTTCTTAAGTGAAATTTTTGGACCCAACATTTTTGGTGTTGTTGTCGGGGAGGCGATTTGAATTGGTAAGAATTTTCAGTTTTTTTTGCAATAGGGGTAAGTCTACTATTATTTTTTCTTCAGTGTGCTTCTATTGTTCAGTGTGTTTTCCTTGATTAAAGGAATTTAGTGGTGCTGAGTTATTATTTCGATTTTTCAACATTTATTGAATTTTTTGTTTTGTCATTTTTTTGAAATGAATGCCTAAAATAGGTAAGGGTTTGAAGCCCACTAAGGGCTAAGGAAATAATAGTAAATCTGAAATTAATTCTCACAATCGAACTTCTCTTGCATGCAGTAGGTCCAAACAAACCCAAAATCATCACGCGGGAATAGTCTACTTGGACACTGGTAGCAACAGTCCAGGTGTGACTCAGCCCACAAAGGGGAATAAGGAGACTATTAGAATCCATAGTTGACCTTCTCAACCTATTGAGAGCAGTTTGTGTGAAGGGAAAACAATGGCATATCATGAAGACCATGCAGAAGGGATTGGAGAAAACTAGGTAAATGAGGAACAATCCACTTTTGGATTTCCGATTGTGGATTGCGATACCATTATACAGATGAAGAATATTCCACCAACAGCTCTTCCTCATTTTTATGGTAAAGTGCATTAATACCCAAAATATTTTCTATTTGAGTTTGGTATTTTGTGTAGGAGTTATGATTATTCAACTAAAGCCCAAAAGTTAAAGTTCTTTCCATCCACTCTCAAGGACGCAACATTACGCTGGTTCATGGGGTTAGGAGGAAACACTATAGCTTCCTCGGAGAAGATGAAGAGAGTGTTATTATTGAAATATCAGTAATATTTTAAAACAAGAGACATTCAAGATGAAATCTTTACTATTGTGCAAAATGATGATGAAAATCTAGAGGACTACTTAGAAATATTCATGTATTTTACAAAGGTCAAAGCACAAATTTGATTTAAGTACCATTAGAACCTTGTTATTACATTGACTTATAGATGATGATAGGAATAATTTGAATTTGTTAGGACAAGGGGATATTGTTCAAAAATATTTTGATCAAATATGTGACTTGTGCAAGAAAGTCTCAAGGAATCAATATATATCTGGTAAAGGAATTTAGAATAGAAATAAGAAAACTGAATCTACTGATGCTATGATTATTGGACTGGAAAATAAAATGGATAAAATGAAAATTGAGATAATGAATATTGTTAGCAAGAATATAGAGTCTTTAAAATTTCAGCAAAAACTTGTTTAAGAACAAAAGTCATTGTCCATTTTATGTCCTAAATGTATAAAAAACTATCCTTTAAGAGAGTGTCATCTTGATATAAAAGAAACTAATAAATATGAGATTTGTTCAGAGAACCATGCCATGGAGAAATGTCCCTCCATACCTAGGCTGAAAGATGTAATTGAAGGAGGGCAACCTGAACTTGAACTATTGTATGCTATGGGAGCGCGAAGAAACTGGCCTCAGGTAAGTGCAGGTATGGTTCCTGAACTTCCATCGCATTTTTGTGGTTATAATGTACATTCATATTCCTATCCCAACATTAGTCACTCTCAGCATTAGCAGCATGGGAACTAATATCAATATGTACAACACTCTCAATCTTGGAACAAGGATGGAGAGGGCCAAACCATTCACACCATTCCTATATGTCACCTACACAGTCGTACCCACCTACATATGCACCTTACCCAATGTCTCAACCATCATTACCTCAGCTGAGTCAGCCTACACCACCGTTGCCTTTACCTCCACTATTTTTTCCTCCTCACCTGCATACCCAAACTCTACCCAATCGTAATAAAAATTTGGTACAAATGATCCATTCCATGAACCCGCTTTCATCATTCGGATACCAGTCTATGCCAGCTGGAGTTAATGATATCCAATTGAGATCGAGGAAGAAGGCTAGCTCATAAAAGCAAACGCATCCCATGGTGATTATCGAGGAGAAAGGGGAAGAGGAAAATCCTGACCATTCTACAAGAGGTGTCACCATTCATATCCCCATACCTTCCATGTCTGCCATCCTCTTCCAACTGGCCTCCCCTTCTAGAGAGGCTAGGTGTGGAGAAGAATAACCATATTCCTGAGTCTAGCTTGGCTTATGAGCTTAGGAACCTTTTCATAAAGTTAAATTTTATCCAAGATATCAAAGAGATCCCCATTCATACCAAGATCATAGGGAAATCTCCCTCAAGAAGCCAAGAAGGAGAATATTAGAGCCTCAAACTATTCAATTTGTTGGTAGAGTAGCAGAGTTGCTAACAGGATGTGTGTCCATGGAGAAATATATTGATCCTGAAAACCTTGTTGTATCTGTTCAAATAGGTGATTTCCTTGTCTCTAATGTACTTATAGACCTAGGGGCATCCATTAATGTCATGACCAAGAAAACCATGGATCAACTTGGATTGTCCTATCTTCTTCCTACTCCCACTATGTTTGAATTGGCAGACAGATCTAAAATCATGCCAGAAGGGGTTTTGGATGATGTGATCATTTCATTAGATTCTTGGGAATATCCTGTAGATTTCATTGTGCTTCAGCCAAAGAATTCGGCGGGAGGGCATCCCTTGATCTTGGGATGACCATGGCTTGCTACAGTCGATGCCTATATTGGATGCCATTTTGGTGACATGTATATTTCCCATGGAGATTCTAGGAAAAAGGTCACCTTGTATCCACCCGCTAGATCTATTCAAGACCTTCAAGACACTTTGTGGTTATATTACAATAGTGATGAGGATACTTAGTCTATTTCCTTGATACATCATTATGCTGAGTCCTCACAGGAAGGTGAGATTCGAGACTTCTTGAACAATATAGACATTATGCCTAATTTTGAGCCATTGAGCCAAATATTTAGTTTATATTTTCAGGAGAGTCACGACTCTCATCCTTCCTCACCACTGTCTCTGACCCCACCTTTGAGTGCTCTTGAGCTTGATACCACTCTTGTTGTGATTATTTCGGGAAAATCCTTCCATATCAATTCAGATCTGGACTCATCACAGAAAGAGCAACTTGTGAACTTGTTACGGAACCATCTTGATGCCTTTGCATGGGGTTATGTAGATATGAAAGGAATCCATCCTGAAACCTGTACACATCATATCTATATTCAGGATGGATCCCGACCTGTCCGACAACCCCAAAGGCATATGAATCCGACTCTAAGAGATGTTGTAAAGGAATAATTGCAGAAACTCTTGGATACTAATTTTATCTATCCCATTTCCGATAGCCAGTGGGTCTCTCCATTGGTATTAGTCCCAAAAAAAGATGGGAGATGGCGCATTTGCATTGACTACAGAGAATTAAAAAAATTCACTCTCAAATATTACTTCCCCCTTCCTTTCATCGATCAGGTGCTCGATACCCTTTCAGGTAAGAAGTACTTCTCTTTTCTAGATGGCTTTAGTGGTTATAACTAGATATAGATTGCACTCGATGATCAAGAAAAAAACTACTTTTACATGTCCATGGGGTACATTCTCTTACTGAGTGCTTCCCTTTGGGCTTTTTAATGCCATGACTACCTTTCAAAGGGCAGTATTGGGTATTTTTGCTGACCTTGAGTGTGTAGAAATTTATATCGGTGACTTTTCTTTGTTTTAAGATTCATTTCAGGAGGCCCTCAAAAATATAGAAAAAGTTCTTCTTATTTTCCAATAAGCCCATATTTCCTTGACTGATAAGAAATGTAGATTAATGTGCAAGGCAAGGGTGGTGCTTAGCCATCTTTTTTATGAAAAATTTATCTAGGTTGACCCCGCTAAGATAGAGATTATTTTGAGTCTTCCTGCACCCAAAAATCAAAGGGAAGTGAAAGGTTTTCTAGGACACGCAGGCTACTATAGGAGATTCACTGATAAATTTTCGAGGATAACTACCCTCCTTTTCTGAATTTTAGCCAAGGATAGTGAGTTTTTCTAGTCCACAGCTTGCCAACAATCCTTTGAGACATTGAAGGAAAAATTAGTACAGGCACCAGTTTTGAGAGGACCAAAATTTCCCTTGCCATTTCATATTTCCTCTGATGCCTAAGATACTTCTATTGGCACAAATTTAGGACAAGAGGAAGACAAGCAATCCTATGCCATATATTTTATCAAAAAAAACATTTCACTTTCCAAATTGAATTACACAGTTACCAAGAAAGAGTTTTTAGCTTTAATTTTTTCAATTAATAAATTCAAGAACTACATTACAGGATATGAAGTATTTGTACATACTAATCATTCTGCAATAAGATATTTGATGAATAAGCCATTAACTAATGGTGGAGTGACTAGGTGGTTGTTATTATTACAAGAATTCAATACTACCATTGTTGATAGACCAGGGAAATCCAATGTAGTAGCATACTATCTTTTGAGATTAAATAATCCTAGTGAAGTAATTCCTGTTGATGATGAATTTCCTGACGACCATATTTTTCCTTTGTCAAAATATTCCCCATGGTTCGCTGACACAGCTAACTATTTATTCACTGGAAAAGCACCACCTCACTTATCCGCCCAAGAAAAGAGGAACATTTTCCAGAAAGGTGCTGCATATTCCTCGGTTGAAGGAGACCTCTTTTACACTAGACTAGATCTCATTATCCGTAGATGTGTAAGAGAGGAAGAAGTGTTTGATGTTCTAAAATATTCCCATGATGAACATTGTGGAGGTTACTTCAATGATAAGCAGACTACATATAAAATATTACGCGCTAGCTATTTTTGGCCATCCTTGTTAAAGGATGCCAAAGAATATGCTAAGCAATGTGATAGCTGTCGGTGAGTAGGAAAGCCTAATCAAACAAATGAAATTCCTTTATGTTCTCAAGCTATGATTGAGCCTTTTGAAAAATGGGCCATTGATTTCGTAGGACCAATAAATCCAACATCATTAAATAAAAATCATATTTTTGTTTTTATAGATTTTGTTACGAAATGGGTAGAAGCTAAAGTTGTTTATTTTGCCACATAAAACGTTATTGTTGATTTTATTTTTACTAAAATATTTACTAGATTTGGTGTGCCTAGAGAAATTGTTTCTGACAATGGTCTGCATTTTATTTCTAATCTAGTACAGGGTGTGATGGAGCAGTACAAGATCCGTCACAAGAAATATGCACCATATCACCCGCAAGAAAATGTTCAGGTGGAGTCCACAAATAAGGTGATTGAGTCCATCCTCATAAATATAGTCAATATGCATCGAAAGGATTGGGCTAACAGATTTTCGGAAGCCTTGTAGGCATACCAAATCACTTGTAGGAATAACACATGACACACACCATAGGAGTTGGTATACGGAAAACAAGTCTTATTGTCGATAGAATTACAAATTAAGTCCTTCAGGACTACAGTCCAATTGGGACTTGATCTCTCTGAAGCACAACAATAATGTCCCCTACAATTGAACGAGTTATATGAATTTCGAAGGGATTTTTTTTAGCAGAACATATTAATCCCACAACAACACAAGAGGTGGCATGACAAGTCCATTCAGAAGAAGCAGTTCAAACTAGGTGATTGGGTGCTCCTTTATGATTCTAGATTCAAGTATTTCAAAGGGAAATTCCATACACATTATATGGGGCCTTACAAGGTGGTTAGAGTATTCAAGAATGGAGTGGTAGAGATCAAAACTATTTATGGACGGAATTCAGTATTCTTAGTAAATGGGCATAGATTAAAGGTATAGTTTCAGCCCCTTGCCAAGAAATATTTTACACAACAATTCCAACAACAATTTGGGAAGGAAATGGTAGGTGGTAATAACAACCTTTTGAAGACATGATCTTTTCTTCTCCTAAAGAAAACAATAAATAAAAATGAAATGAAAAACAATGACAAAAATCAAATAATAATAATAATAATAATAATAATAAATATTTTTTCTATAATTATGAAAATCAGTTGATTGACATGATTGTAGAAGGGTCAACTTGAAAACCAGCTTGCTCGTAGGGAGATCAAAATTTCAATAAAAATGGAATGTTTCTTTATCTTTATATATGTTGGCTGTCACCAAGAAGAAGCAAGTTCAATGAACTAAGCCCTTAATCATGTTTGGGATAGCTAGCATTGAGATTTTTACTCAAGTAACGCTTAATTCCCACTGCATTTACTTTTCTGGCACCAGTGCAGGCAAATTTTATAGGTAAAATTGCGCCCTTCTTCTATTTCCCATTTCGTAATTTTCCACTATTTTATTTTCTCAGTCCCATAATGATTACCTTCCCTTTTTCTTCTAATATCTATCCCATTTTATTTTTTGAAATCCCTCTTTCTCCCTGAATTTTTTCCCAATCCCATTTTTGTTCATCCCTCCCGGTGGTATTGTTCTTGGAATCCCTGTCATAATGTTCCTTCCCATTCTGAAACCTTTTCCCTTTCTCACTTCTTTGCTCCCTGATGGATAAATTACAGGATCTGATGCATTCAGATAAAAAAGGCACGCTCATGAAACACCAAAGAAATGGTGAATAAAAACCTCTTGTAGATTTAGGAAAAAATAAATTTCAGTCGAGCCAAAGAAATGGGTTATATCAGAATTTTTGTGTTCCTCCTTTATTCAACGTCCTTAGTATAGGTATGTGCATAATCAATACAAGAAGATCAGTGCAGGCACGTTGCAGTGCAAGAAAAATCGGTACAAGCATGTGTCTGACTGTAAATACACAGTGTAAGAAACTTCTTAACACAGTACATGAGTGCTTAATGTGAAATGATTATTGAAAATTATTTTTCCTACAGCTAAAGGATTACTATGATAGATCATACCATATATTATTTCCATTTTGATTATTAATTTTCATTATCATTTATTGGTTAAGAAGATATTATTAAAGTGAAATATGTTTGGGTTCGAAAATCTAATTTTTTTAATGAATGCCAAAGTAGATCTTAACTGAATTATGTCATGGAGATAATGTGGAATAGTACAGAATTTCCGTAACCCTTTGATTACCCCTTTCGAAAATACTTTCAGTTACTCATTCATCATAACGATTACCTCATAACCCGATCATCTAACCGTTACACCGTCGCTGCAAAAGCCTCCGCTTCCCCCAATTATTATCACTCACCTATGGGAGAGTATTATGTGTCAGCATCCATTTTGAAGGGGTGTTTGTAATGATTAACAATGATTGGACATACATAATTAATCGGGTGGTGGACGGCCAGGTCTCTGCCATAAAATTCTCAACAGATATTTGTCTCTTTACCATGTGAAATCATTCTAAGACTTTGATAGGGAATTGAGGAGAATTCGAGTAGGATGGCACCCGTGAGAAGTGAGCCAACATCCTTGAAGGAAATTTAAGAGACCACAGAGTATAGGAATAGTCTTGCACTATCACAAGAATTGGGATTCCTCTCGTTCTTGCAGAAATTCAATGGATATGATATGCCCATGGCCTTGTAGTTTGTGGAAATGTTTGAGGATGGCCGAGTTAAGTTCGAATCCCTGGAGTTAGAAGTTACAGAGGAGTCCATAGCACAAGCCATGGGACTGTCCAAAATAGGGGAACATCGGTTTAAGAAGGAAAGGGTTGAAAAGAAGCATTGACGCCAGTTCGTGTTTGATAGAAAAATGAAGGTCGATTGGAAGAAGGGAATTCAACACAACACCCTACTTGGTAAGTGGAAAAACCTTCTCTACATTTTGCAAAAGTTCCTAACTTGTTAGGGATGGTATTCCCTTACATTTGTGTATCACTTTTGACTGTTGTTGCATTTTGAGTCCGAGAAGCACATTAATTTCCCGCATTATCTACTCTAGAGTTTGGAGAATATGGAAAAAATAGTGCAGAATGGGAATGAAATCCAGGCCAAGTATAGACTTTACCACCATGGGCTTATTTCAATTTTTTTCAAGAAGGAATTGGAGGCTAAGGATATAGTATGTGAAACATTTTTAAAATAATTTTGCACGAGAAAATCTGCTGGGAAGAGTGCAGGAAAGTCTGTCGGGACGAATGCAAGCAAGAAGCGGAAGGAAAAAACCCCTACCCCTTCCAAGAAAAATAAAAAAAGAAGACGAGTATAGGCAGAGGAAAAGGTTGACGAAGGAACCCTGTCCTCAGAAAAAGGGAAGGTGACCAGGACCTCGACCAAGAAGAATTTTTCTTCTCGGTCAAGCTCCCCAATTCTTATAGATGAGTCACCTCAAGCTTCCCCCGAAAATCACAATATCTTAGTCCTTTCGAATGCGTCATTCCACACCGTGGTAAGTGAAGAGCATAAAGAAAGAGAAGACGACATCCTTTTGTTGGACTTCATTCAAAAATTGAGGCAAAATAAAGCAACCCCAAGTACAAGTAAGGACCCTCCAAAGGGTCTAGAAGATGATGTGGCATAGTATGAAGACCCCCTTGACAATTTTTATGAGCAGGAACCTGAAGCCCCTGCTGATGATTTGAATTAATAGGGTAAAGGTCCTGATGAATTGGATGAACAAGGTGTCAAAACCCCTGATGAGTTGGAGAAACATGTTACTGAAGCCCCTGAGAATTTAAAAGTGCAAGGTACTGAAGCCCTTGCTACAATATACGCAGAGGATTCTGAAACCCTAAGTGCCATGAAAATTCCTGACACAGAAGCTTTTTTTGACTTGATGCAAACAATGGACAACCAAGATCATTTTGACCTTGGCGATGATGGTACATGCATCGAATCCGTTGCAGAAAGGGTACCTCCACCCAGTGATTTGGACACAGAAACCTATACCCTCTACCTCAGCACTCAAATAGCAGACTTTGAACAACAAATCCATGATTTGGAGGCATTCAACTGAGTGATGAAAGAGAAAAACTGGTAGCATCAGGGTACGATGGATTTGGTTGCAGAGGTTAAGAAACATAAACATGAACTAAAGTTATGGGAGTACCGAGCTTCCAAATGCTACAAGCGCCTCAAGAAGGTGACTAAGAAACTGAAGGATTCCTGAGAAAAGAAGCCAAAGGTGGTAACAACAGGAATTAACATTTTAGTGCAGGATTGAGGATGGCCCCTATTTTGAAGATCTTTTACAGATAGGTAAAGGTTGTGTGAGGACACACAACAGTTTAGGGATGGGAGGATGTTGGTGTCCCAAAATGTCCTATTTTTCACCCTTTTCCCATCATAAAATCCCAACCTTCTACCTCTGTTTCATCTCCTTAAACCTCTTCTATCTTGCACTAGTCCAAGGAAAGCTACCTATTTCCACAAATGCTTCATTATTCATGTTTAGGTTTTATTAGGCATTTAATTAATTATTTTTAATAGATTTCATGCCTTTAGTAATGTCTTGTAACTTATGTTTACTATCTATAAGTATTTTATAAGGTTAACGTATTAATCGTAATGTAGCTTGATCTAGTGCATGAAATATTCCTGCACCTCTGCCAACAAACACCTGTCCCAAGAACTCCGCAATCATTCGTTCACACCACGAGGGCACCTTGCCACGATGGTCATATTATTTGCAAATATCCAGAGATCAAACTAAAGTGGAGGATTGTCAAATATTATGTTGAAGATATAGTCCATGTCCAGTGTTTTATTCGCATCTTGATATAGCCGAAAGGCTTAATTTTTTAAAGTCGTTTGGTGGGTTTGGCCAAGAGGCCTGATTTGGGAAATTACTATGTAGATTTTTTATGGCCATGAGCTGAGGAATGTATATAATGTAATCCGTAGATAGGACTAGGAGCAATAGAATTTGATATAAATTATGATGATAAATCTTTTAATTTTGTTGTCGCCCATGTTTTGGGTCGAACTTGAATTTATTATGTTATTTGCTAAATTGAATTAATAGAACGACGTTGTGCCATGTTTGATTCATCCTACGTTTAAATTTCTATTTGATGTGTTGATTTAGCCATTGAAAAGTCTCATTTCTTAATAGGGAAATGAGCTGGTTGGCTAGGGCCCAGTCAACCCAGCTCGTTTACCCCATTCACTTTCATTTCTTGAAAGGTGTGTTAAATTATTTAATTGCAGAAGTGTGGCTTGAGATAAGTTCCTTTTATTGCACGTGAATTTCAACTTCTGTTAAGGTGTGAACGGATAAGTTTGTGTGAAAGTTAATTTTAGTTCATTTATGTCTGCAATTCCCTTTTCAAGATTTCTTTTGCCTGGATAGAGCAGGAAGTCTGATCCCACACCAATGCACGTACGCTTTTGTACTACGTTTTTACATAGTTCATTTTACAGAAGGAATTTTGTTATTTTCCTTTACGTTATTTAATTTATTTCTGCAAATAGTGTTGACATCAAAAGGAAGTGTCTCTGATATTTAGAGTTAAATTCATAAAACGATTAAATATGACTTCATAAAATACACAAAAACGTTGTTGCAGAGCCTTGATTTATTTCTGCACTTTACAGTTTCTAGGAAAAGGATTGACAATAATTTAAGTTATCATAGTGAACTTTATTTTCTAAAGTAGTATCTGATTTCATGCAAAGTACCTTTGACAGAAGTTGATTTGCTTTAATTTTTCAAAGCATGTTCTTATTTCAGTTGTTTATTTACATTTTTCAAGGTTCATTTAATTAAAATAATTTCCTTTCATGGACAAGTGATTTCCAAAGTCTACTTACATTTGCAATTTATTTTATAGTTAACACGCTTCTTTATTTTATTGAAATCAATAACTTGGTGTAGGAAGCTATGTTCTAGTACAAGAACTAGTGTCTTGTTACAAGAACAGAGTGGTCTAAGCCTTTTGTCTTTGAGCCCCTACACGAAGACATAAGCCTTCAATAAAAGTACAACGTATACTTTTCACACAGAGTCTTTTTTATTTGAGTTAACTAATGATATATATTAGGTTACACATCTCACCCATTTTTGTGTGCACATGTCGTGAATGTATCAGATTATGGAAGTTTCTGTGAAAAACAAAAGAATATATCATTTATGAATACATAGCGACGATGCTAATAATACATAAAAAATTTATGAATAGTTTACTTTCTATGTAAGAGACGACTATCCTTAGCAAGCATTTACATAGAGCTATAACTAGTAGTAGATGTCAGTGTAAGATTCAATGTAATTTCATAGATTTTTTGGTTTCTTTCCATTAGAGGAGGTACTTAGGCCACTGGAAGCTGTGTTGGAGAAGTGAGATACACATTAATTTTTAACTTCTAAATTACTCATCCATATTAGACTCCCTAACAAAGTGCAATACTAGACACAAGCACATTTATTTAATGAACAATAATATTCGAAGAAACATAAGTTAGTTAAAAATTAACATTCATATTGGGTATCCTTAAAAGGAACTTCAAAATTTAGGCTTCTTGTATTATTCCCATAGTTCACCCAAGATGCAACAACAATGGTGATGATGCGCCATTATACATCACCATTATAAAGGGATTCCAAGACAATTCATTAGAGATGACTAGGTGGAGTAGGCGTGAATTGAAATGATGTTGCTCAAATGAGGTAAGAAGCCAAATCACCTACATTGTTAACTTCATTTTCCACCTAGCTAATTCTTCTCTTAGAATCATGTTTAACCTCCATAACCAAGATGAATGTGAACTAATGTTTTTAAGCCACATTTTTGTCAAAAACTTTCTCACAAGTTCCCATTCTAGATAAGGTTCCCCATAGGTATAAGCTTAGATGTAACAGCATGCATGCAATGGAATGAACTAGACAATAAAGTAGGATAGCATCTTCTATTTGAGCAGGGAAATGAAGACATGACATTGAACCATTTTAATTGATCCTTTATCATCCTTCATATGATTAAGGATGCAAAGTGTCAATGACTAGCATGCCCATGTAAATACTTGCGGAGAATACTTAGTGGGAATGTGGCACCTTAGATCCATACCACACCATCATCATGAGAGGGGAATGGAGTTTTTCTAGTCTCCTTTACATCACACTAACCAAAAATTGAAACTCTAGTGTTTTTTCCTCGATCTCTATCTTTGAGGAACTTACATTTACCCTGATATCATAATATAGTTTAAAACATGCAACTCAAATCTAAGACATGTCTTAAGATTGTCCACCCTACCTTCATTAATGTGTTGGCCTCTCAAAAGAGCTTCTCAAAAGGGTCTTTATGATGAGAATGAGATCTCCAAACACAACTATGTAATACATACCATAAACCCAAAATTACTATAGTCCTTCTGAGATAAATATTACTTCCACTTTATTATTTATAGCAATGCCTAGCTTCACGATAATTATATAACCTATCCTTTATTACATTAGAAATGAGCACCCACACCTCCCATCTCAAAAGAATCTTAAACTCTTGTTATATATAATTCTAGATGTTTATGTAGTAATATTTAAAAATCTAATAAAATAAAATAGATATTATAAAAAACTAAATATAATTATTCCTCCCGAAGCCCTACAACATAGAAATATAAAAAATCTATACGCGAGTCAATATATTTTGCTAGATAAATATACTTTGTATGTTTTGAAAATACTAATTTTACTATCCAATCGTAACTCTGACGAACAGCATAAAGCAAACAATCATAATGCAAAAACCGTTTTGGTCGGTCGACGTTGAAGTTGAATCGCAAGAAACCGTGTTTTGGTATGTATAAATATACAATCAATATCCATTAAGAATGCATACCACATTAGTAGAAGATCTAACACATTAATCGCGAAGTTATTCTTTACGATTGATCAAGACGATATTCATTTGCGTATCAACCATGGCAGGAGGTTATCAATTTTGCACGGATTGTAACAGACAAACAGAAACCAATGTTGATTCTGTCACAGCAGAGACCATGTGCACGGAATGCGGCCTCGTGGTTGATTCCAACAACGTAGACGAAACCTACGATGTTAGAGTCTTCGAGGACAACCATGATGCTCAGAAGATCGAACGCGCAGGGCCACAAAGCGGCCTAGCGGCCACACAGATTGCAGGAAGCGGCTCGGGCAGCTTGGTCCGGTCTGTAATGAAAGTACTGAAGAGCTCCAGTGGTGGAGCGCGCCCTTTACATCTTCAAAAAGTTTTGCAGCTCCAAGGATGCTCCGTTCAGAGGGAAAGACAAGAAGAATATTGATGCCATACTCGTCTCATTTCTTTATAATGCTGGCAAACAGCTCAGTCAGCAGAAACCCTTGGAAGAATGGTCGTAGGCTACAAAATTAACGTTGAAGGATATATTCCAAGCTGGGAAGACTATTCAACCATTTATTCATGCAGACAACCCCTGTTGGAATTTCTGAGAATTCTAGAACAAACTCAGAGAGAATAATACTCTCTTTCTAACAAAAAGAAATTAAAACAAAATTTGTTTGATGGTGGAAGAGATTGCACACAACAAATTCTATTTCATTAACTTAAAAAACTGTTACAAAAGTCTTCCTCTATTAAGGGATTACAAAAATTTAGACTACTACAATAACATAGTGCTAAAAATCTTCGTCTCTGTTTCCTACAAAATACTATTTTCTTTCTCCAACGACTGCCTTCGGGCTCTGTGTCTCTGTTTTTAACACTGTTGTGTATTCATTTTTTCTATTACACTGCCTCTCGGGGCTTTTTCATTTTATATCGCAGCACATATAAACCAACATAACATAAAGACTTTCTTTTTTTAAACAAATCTATAAAAGAAATAAACCTACATATAGGCTTGCGGGGCCCACAATAAAAAAATGCATATACATAATACTCCAAGGTTTAAAACCTTTGACGCGCGGTGTAAAAAAATTAAACATATAACAAAATTAAAACAAACTCTTCTGCCTTCGCAACCTTCCAGAATTCAGAATGATATTTAAACAAAATGCAAACAAAGTTTGCATTACAAAATTGGGTGATGACGTAGGGGTAAGTTGTGATCCAGGAACTTTATCAACCGGTGTGTATAAGGTTTCGGGTCCGAAAACGGGTTGTTGGTACGGGCCTAAAATAAAACTCGAAACATTTATCAACTGTGGCTTAATCAAACTTCGGGTCCAAATTTTGGCATTGCGAACCGGCTCCAAAACTGTGCGAGCGAATAAAACACTTCCAGATGTTTCAACGAGCTGGTGGTGGGACCATTGCTCCCGTGGCATGTGGGGACCGCCATTCTTCAAACAAAACGACTCCCACATACAAAAAACAAATAAAATGCTCTATCTTCAATGTAAACTCTATTTTCTCTGTATACAGCTCTGTTTTTCAAAATACAGAGGACTGTAAGGTTTTCAAACTGAATCTCACTGTTCAACGAATTTAGCAAGTGGCTTTATGACAGAATTGCTGAAACAAAATTAGAAAGCG
Source organism: Pinus albicaulis (assembly GCA_034641835.2). Classification (NCBI taxonomy): domain Eukaryota; kingdom Viridiplantae; phylum Streptophyta; class Pinopsida; order Pinales; family Pinaceae; genus Pinus; species Pinus albicaulis. Next base: position 1,550,373,586 of record CM076582.1, read on the forward strand.
GTGCTGGTGCAGAGCAGTTGATGTTAACACTTCAACACTCCCCCTTAAGTTCAACTGCTGCGTTATCAGTCATACCCACACATTTCCTCAAATATTCAAAACTCTTCTGCCCCAATGGCTTGGTCAGAATGTCTACAAACTACTCCTAAGTTCTGCAGTGTTTCAAAATAATTTCTCCATTGTTCACTAACTCCCTGATGTAGTGAAACTTAACATCTACGTGCTTTGTCGTTTTGTGAAAATCAAAATTTTTAGACAATGTTATGGCTGAGCTATTTTCACAATAAATCACTGTGTCTTTTACCTGTTTTTGACATAAACTCCTCAACATTCTCCTCATCCACACTGCTTGACACATTGCTGTTGTAGCTGCCACATACTCTGCCTCTGCTGTAGATAATGCTACAATAGGCTATTTCTTAGAAGCCCATGAAATTGCTCTTGAACCCATGTGAAAAACATAACCAAAAGTATTTTTTCGGTCATCTACACTTCCAGCCAAGTCATTGTCAGTGTATCCAATTAATTCTGAATTTTCTGAAGTAGTATATAAAATTCCATACCTTTTAGTTCCTTTAACATACCTCAGAATTATTTTTCCTGTTTGCCAATGTGATTCTTTTGGCCTCCTCATAAATCTGGAAATTAAACTAACAACATACATAATATCCGGCCTAGTTGTAGTCAAATACATGAGGCTGCCAACTATGCTTTTGTACAAACTAGGATCAAAATCCTTACTGGTGTCCTCTTTGTTGAGTTTTAATCCCATCACTCTGGGAGTAATTTCTGCCTTGCAATCTTACATGTTAAATCTCTCCAAAAATTCATTCACATACTTTTCTTGGGAAATAAAAATTTTATTTTCATTTTGCTTTACTTCTATTCTTAAGAAGTATTTCAGCAAGCCCATATCAATCATCTCAAATTCATCTTTCCTGACCTTTTTAAAATTTTTAACAAGGTAATCATCATTACCTGTAAAGATCACATCATCAACATATAACACAACAATCAACATCTTACCATATTTCTCCTTGATGTATAAGGTGGGTTCTCTCTCACATTTTTCAAACCCATTCTCCAGTAGATAGGAATCTATCTTACTGTACCATGCTCTTGGTGCTTGTTTTAGCCCATAAAGAGATTTCTTTAATCTGCACACTTTGTGCTCTTGGCCTTTGTTCTCATAGCCTAGAGGTTGTTGAACATAAGCCTCTTCCATTAACACTCCATTTAAGAATCTTGATTTCACATCCAATTGGTAAAATTTCCACTTGTTTTCTGCTGCAATAGATAGCACTGCTCTCACGGTTTCCATTCTTGCAACCGGTGCGAAAGTTTTCTCATAATCTCTCACATGTTGCTGCTTATATCCTTTGACAAAAAGTCTGGCCTTGTATCTTTTAATCTTACCTTCAGCATTTCTTTTGGTCTTGTAGACCCATTTAACTCCAATCACTTCCTTACCTTTTGGAAGTTCAACGAAATCCCATGTTTTATTTCTTTCTATGGCATTAATTTCTTCATCCATAGCTTCTATCCATTTCCTATCCTTAATAGCTTCTTAAAAATGAATAGGATCATCAACATGACAATATAGAGCAAACAAAGAGTTCATACCTTCATTTGCCGCCTCTTGCTCATAAATTTCATTTAAATTTCTAAACTTTGTTCCTCTTTCATTTGGTGTACATGTGCTTGAAGTAGCACTCAAATATGCTCCTTGTGTTGTGCTTTGAGAAGCACTCTCATTACTTCTCAAGGGTGATCTTACTCCAGCTTGTGGTGTTCCTTGCTGCCCTTATGTTGGTGCTGCTATTGAGGGATGTGTTTCAGCCATCCCTTCATCATTTTCATCATGAGACAAACAGTTTTTAACATTCACTGTTTTCTCAATGCTTCCACCCATGCTTCCTCCTCAATAAACTGAACATCTTTGCTCACAATAAATTTCTTGGTGAATGGGTTATACAACCTGTAAGCTTTGGATTCTTCACTGTATCCAATAAAAATACATTTCTCCCCCTTGCTATCCAAATTCTTCCTTAGCTGATCTAGAATGTGTGCACAAGCCACACAACCAAAAATTTTCATGTGGGTGACTCCTTGTTTTATTCCACTCCAAGCTTCTTGTGGAACTCTATTCATGACTGATTTTTTTGGGCATCTATTCAAAATATATGTTGCACAATGTACAAATTCAGCCCAATAATCATTTGGAAAATTTTTTGCCTTTAGCATACTCCTTACCATATCCATGATTGTCCTATTTTTCCTTTCAACAACTCCATTTTGCTGCGGAGTGTACCTTGTTGTAAATTGCTTGTGTATGCCATTTTCTCTGTAAAAACGCAGAAATTATTTAGAGATGTACTCACCTCCTCTATCATTTCTAAGGAATTTGATATGCTGCCCACTTTGGTTCCCCATAAGTGCTTTGAAATTGCAAAATTTTTCAAACACTTCACTTTTATTTTTCAAAAAATAAACCCAGGTTTTTCTTGTAAAATCATCAATAAAAGTTAACATATAGTGGTTTCTTGCAAGTGATGGTGTTTGCATTGGTCCATATATATCTGAGTGGACAATTTCTAAGGGTGCTTTTACCCTTATGCTTCTTCCGGATGGAAAACTTTCTCCGTGTTGTTTGCCCAAGATACAACCTTTACATAGGTTGTTCTGTTTTTCAATCAATGGTAATCCTCTTACCATTCCTTTCGTATGTAACAAATTAAGACCTCCAAAGTTGAGATGTCCAAATATCAAGTGCCATAACCAATTCTCATCCTTTGCTTCTCTTTGGAAAGCCTCTTGTGTCACTACTGCCATTTCTTCTCCATTCTTCAAATCTGCCCTCATTCTGAGAGGGAACATCGTGTTCCTTGTCATATTCACTTCAGAAATACATTGTTTGCTTGGTGGTTTATCTATGATGGTGCATACATCCTCTTCAAAGAAAACATTGTACCCCTTTTGAACAAGCTGTCCAATACTTAAGAGGTTACATTTCATTCTAGGCACATAGTAAACTTTTGATATGGTTTTCTTTTCTCCTTTCCTTGTTAAGACACCTACATCTCCTTTTCCCATAACAGGGACTTTACTATTTGTCCCTAATGTGAATTGAGACTTCACATTCTCATCTAACATGGAAAACATAGAAATGTTTCCTGTCATATGGTTACTACATCTTGAATCTAGAAACCATAAATCTTCACTCTTTTCCTCAGCCATATTACATGCTAAAAAAAATTTGTCTTAGCTGATATTTTCTCTAGTTAAATTTGCACTGGGTTTATTACCCATATCATTCTGCTTCTTCCTAGATTCATTTTCATAATGCCCATATTTTTTACAATAATGACACTGGACATTGTATTTTTCATACCTTTTGTTACACCATTTTTTGGTCATCTAACCTATTATCATTAGACGGACCCGAGTACACCATGTAAGACCAATTTTACCCTAAGTAAAATTGCCTTCACTATGTAAAATAACTTAATAAAACACATTTATTAGGTTGTTTATGGTCTAAACAGGAAACCCCAAAAGGAAATATTAAACAAACCTATATTTGTTTGATTTTCATGGTCATGTTTAACCCAAAACAAAGAAATTAATTAGATAAATCTTTATTTATCTTATTATTTTCTAGGAATAATTATTTAAATCTTATTTAAATAATATTCCTTGATAAATATGACTAAATCACCCATAAATAATTAAATAAATCATTATTTATTTGATTATCTTTCAACCACTTCCTTAAAATGATAAATAAATCATTTATTTATTTATTATTTCCAAATAAAGAGATTTGACCCAAGTCAAATACTTTTTCCCTCCAACAAATATAATAAAATATTCCATAAAAGGTGGATCTAGATTTGGTTAATGTTATTTTAATCATGCACCAAGATCTAGAATGACCCAATATTTTGTTATAAATAGGAGGGTTTTTCCTACCATTATTTACCTTTTGTTGCCTATTAGATCACTCTGGATCTAAACTCTTGGTCTAACTTTGAGCCATTATATTGTCATATTTTCCATTATTTGTTGTGTGAGCTCCCTTTGAGTTCTATCTTTGTCTGGGTTTTCTACACCAACAAGAGAGAGAAATGCTAGATCTGAAGTGCTGAGGACTTCCAAGAACCCATCCCATTGAGGAGAATTGGAAACACCTTCTTGTTTTCCTCCCAGGTGCCCTTAATACAAAAAATTCTTTCAAAAAATTTTCTTGTCTTGTCTACTGGATGTATGGAGCAAAACCTTATTTTTACTGCTTAATGTCTCTATATGCATAGATCTGGTTTTTTGCAGCACTTGTCTTGATCAAATAACTGCAGATATGAAGATATTGGCAGCCATATTTGATGTTAGGGCTATAAGTTATGCGTAGCTAAAGTGGTCTTTTTTCGTACACTTCGAAAAAAGATTCATACTAACAACTGGTGACTCCACACGAGTTTTCAATTACGACTGCTGTCGTTTTTCATATTCCTGCATATCCAGCTACTTCAGACCCTAGGGTTTCTTTTCAGCTTTTTTGTTTCCTATTTTCATGTTTTTTTTCACCTATAAAACCCTAAAACATTAAAATTTCTAACTTCCGCGTGTTTCTGGCCCTATTGCGTAGGTGACACACATCAGCCGCAACTGAGACGGCAACTTTTCTGGAATTCTGCCGCCGGGACACCAGGAGCTTCAGGTCGCATTTTTCAGCCCAGAAACTGCGACCTGGACCTCCAGGTCCCACTTTTCAGGCCATTATCTGCGACCTGCACAGAAAATAGGTCAGAACCTGCGACCTGCCAATTTTTCTGCTATTTTATTGCAATTTTTCTGGGTTTTTCTGAAGCTTATGTCAGGGTTTTCCAGCCTCTGTCTCAGCTCGTTTCATCCTGTTTCTGATCTCTTTCGCTCATCTAAGTGGGAACATAGCCCCCTAGGGCTTCAGCACCCTCCACTTTTGGTGGAAGTTCTTTTATCTGTTTCAGGTGTCTGTTTTTTCAAACTTTCAGCCCCCCCTTTTCCAGATCTGATACCTCCTTTTCAGATCTCTTTGAATCAGCTCTTCTCCCTTTCAAATCACCTCCTGCGAATTTTTTTGGATCTACCTTCAGGGCCTCCTCCTTGCCCCTTCTGCTTTTTGCTGATTCCCTCCTTTTTTCTAGCCACCTTGCCTCTGCCTCTTGGCTGCGTTCTGCCCCTCTTTTTAGCAGATTTCTCCTTTAGATCCCTGTTTCTTTCGACCCTAGATCTATTGGCCTCTTTTTAGTGTGTTTTGACTAGATTTTTTCCCTCTTTTAGCTTAGTTTTGAGAGACCCCCCTTCTTGGGTTAGATTGACGCACTAGTAGATGTTAATTTTCTGTTATTCCAGCATTATCTACTGTTTTTTATAGCATTATTTTCAGTTACGCAGCACACTTTTTCTCTTTCTCTCAGAACGAAAAGGGTTTAAAAAATAAAATTAACACACGCCACACACTCACCCTAATCGAAGAAGAGCCTGTTTTTCACCGCCAGGCAAAGACTTTAAAATCAATTAACACTGCACCTTTCTGCCCTTGTTTCGACATTGTAAACACTTGATTCTGCACCTCCCTGACTTTGTTGGTCGTTCTTCTTCCCCTTGTGCCGTGTTTGTGTTGTTACCATTGCGCCCCCAAGGTGCACATCCCGGAGACTTCTTGGCCTTCACCTTCAGTTTCCAGTCGGTCGACCTACTCCTTCCCGCCGTTGTCGAGTTAGTCCTCCTCCGAGTCCGCACTCCGACTCCTCTTTTGATTCATTAGGTTCTCCTTCTGGTTCTCCCCTTGTCACCTTCACTATGTCTAGTCCAGGGCCTAATGCTAGCGGTAATCCCCGCCCTAATGCCAGGACTACTACTAGCGGAACCGCCACAGGAACTACCTCGGCTGCACCTTTGCTCCCTTACATGGTAGGCCTCAGCCTCCCCGATCTCAATCAGTTGATCAATGACCCTATCCGCCATGATGTTGGTTGGCCTGCTATACCAACAAAGCTCCCCTCCGACATCCCTAAGTTCGAAGGCCTTGCTGGAGAAGATCCAACCAACCATGTCTGATGTTTCCACATGTGTTGTTCCTCCAATTCCATTACCGATGATTCCATCCGTCTTCGGTTGTTCCAACGCGCGCTTATCGGCGAAGCTTCTAAATGGTATGTTGACCAGGCCACCTCTTCCCATACCACCTTTGCAACCATTGCCCAAGCCTTTTTATCTTATTTCCAGCTCCCTCTCTGATACGATACCGGTACAGAGATTTTGACTTCTTTCAAGAAAACCTCTTCAACCTGCCTTTCCACTCATTTCCAGGAATGGCGGAGAAGAAGGAGCTTATGTCGAGCCCCCACCTTCAAAGATCGGGTTTATATGGACTAGTTCCTTCACACTCTCTTACCTCCCATTGGCAAAGATGTTGCCTCCCATTTCCCTCAAACCGAAGAAGCCGCCCTCCAAATAGCCTTGAAATATGTCCTGATCTATGCTCAGTCTGGTTATGTTTATACCGTCCTTCCTGACCTCCCCAGGTCTGGTGGTGCTAACGCCCCGGGGGCATCTCATTCTGCCGACGGTATCGTTGGAGCCCTTTCTCATCCATTTGATCAACCTCCTATGGGCTATGGTCTCCCTCCGGGAGGGGTCAACACCTCTAGCACTTTTCCCCCTCCAGGTAGCATGTATCTAGGATACGACATGCCTCATCCTTTTGCCCAACCTCCTACTTACCTCAATGTTTCCCACTCTAACCATTATCCTTATCCGCATCCTGGTGCGCCATCTCCTCCAGCATATGCGCTTCCACCTCCCTTGCCTTCTCCACCCCCGCAACAGCACCTACAGCCCCCTCCAGGGCAAGTATTTGCACAGCAGGGCGCGACTAATCCCCCTTATTCTCAAAGAAGGTGGAGAGACAATCCAAATCAATCTGCCCCTGGTACTCGTGGACCCAATCCTCAAGGTACTGACCCTAACACTGCTACCCAGCAACAGGGCACTCATCCCAAGCCGGACAGGCCTATTCGCACAAATAAGCCTTGTTCGTGTTGCGGTGTTTACGGTCATTGCACTCATGATTGTCCCCTCTTACCACAGATGCGACAGATGTGGGAGTCTCAAGCCACATTGCGAGGACAAGATGCTTCCCCTCACGCTCCCCCTAATGTGGCCACTACTCAACCAGCTGTGTTTACCGATCCTTTCCCCCAGTAAGGATTTGTGGCTACCCAACCACCTAACGGACAGGTTGCCACTCAACCTTCCCTCTCTCATTCCTCTGATTACCAGATCCTCATGATGACCTTTGATCCATCCCCAACCGTCGAACTTAACCTTCAAACTCAGTCTCGCCAGTACCCCAAGCCTCCTGCTCCGTTTGCCTCCGAGTCCCCCTCTTCAGGTTCTACCAAGCCTCTTTCGACATCCAATGGTCCCTTACACATCCCTCAACCAAAAATTGAGGTTCATACCAAGATTCCTAAAGGACCATTACGCCAAAATGCTGCTCCTGGTCGAGCTGCTCATTCGTATAGCGTAGTAGATGATTTTGCGCAGTCTCCTGCTGCCATTTCCACATTGGAACTCCTCCAATCATGCTCTTCCCAAAAGAAGGCTCTACTATCTGCCATGGGTGCTGTAGATCCTGCTCATTACCAAATGATTGTTTTCAACGTCCATCAATCGAAACATCCTCCCCTTCCTGCTTCCATAGCCTTCCAAATCCTAGTCAAAATCCGGAACGCTAACGTTTCTCGATGTATAATTGATGAGGGGGCATCCATCTGTGTGATTTCCGCTTTGGTTTGGAAGCAACTCGGATCTCCTGAGTTGGCCCCTTCCACGATCACCCTTCAAGCGTGGGATGGCCACGCCTCCCAGCCCATTGGCCTCTTCCGTAATTGTGCTATCACTCTTGCGGGAAAGACTGTTTGCGTTGACGTTGAAGTCATCGACGCTCCTCTATATTACAACATTCTCTTGGGGCGAAGCTACACCTATGCCATGTATGTTGTCCCTTCCGCGGTTTTTCGCAAGATGTCTTTTCCTCACAATGGACAGATAGTCACCATCGACCAGTTGACTTATCATGAGCCAAAGTCTCAGACCTCCCCTGAGACGACCATCTCTTTTGTAGCCAATAAGCGAACCATCGATTCCTTGACCAGTGTCTCTCCTGACGTCTATAAAGACTCCTCTTTTCTTAGAACTTTTCCTGGTCTCCCTCTGATCCTAGCTTATCGAACGTTTGCATGATGCAATCGTCTCGGGCTGCCCTTAAGCGGCCTGCTTTGGCTAGTCAGCAACCTCAGACTCAACCTTGCCTACTGCAACCCGCTCCTAGCCATTCATCTCAGCTAGCCGGACCTCCTCCTTCTGGCCCTTCTCCTACAACTGGCATCCCTGAACCCCTCTATCCTCCTGGGTCGGTTCCCCTAGCCCTCAACCATCTCGGAGCTGTCCCTCCTGGTCATTACCCCGCTGGTCAGATACCTTTCCTGGCTCCCCCTCCCAAAGTCTATTCGGTCCCCGTCATGGCCACCCTCTCTCTCCCCAACCTGACCCTGGGTATACCCGTTTGGTACCTTGACCCTCCAACCGCTACCCCACCTGGTCACCCCAAATCGTATCTTGCCTTGACACCCGTTCAACCGATCCCCCTCGCTTCCTTCGTTGCCTCCATGCCCCCAGCACCTCCTCAGGACCCTGCTCCTGTGGCGGAAACTCTAGGACAGAAAGGAAAAGCTCGCAAGGGGGCATCCAAAGACAAGGCCACCCCGACTGACTCGGCTCCTCCTCCACCCGCAAAGCCTTGTGCCTTGTATGATGTCATCAGTCACGCAACCCATACTTGTCCTGAATTGCCCCATATTCAGCCCATGGTTAAAGTCACATTCCCTGAGTCTACGGTCCCTGACCCCTCTATTCCGTCCTCATCTGTAACCAAGAACCCAAAGATTATTTGCACCAACAAACCCTATGCTTTGTGTGGTGCCCATGGCCATTACTCCCACCAATGTCCTCACCTGACGCATTACCGCGCCTATTTATAGGTAGTTCAAGAGTATGAGGTTGAACAAAATCAGTCCGCCTCTCCCATACTTGCGCAATATGCTTCAGGACAGCTTGAGGATCCCCCCGCTCCCATTGACATCCCCCCCTTGATGTCTAGACGACGGAGTCTACTATCACCATCCTCTACCTATCATCCTCTGTGAGACCCTTGGAGAACATTCCCCTTGAATCCTCCCCTGTTGTTTCGCTCAATCCCCCTTCAGCGACCACCCTGGGCTCAACATCTTTTGACCATTTGTTTCTTTGTTCTTCCTTCATTCCCCGTAACAATCCGTATGTGAGCCTTTCTTCCTATACAGATGATTTAGGTAGCCCTGCCGTGGCATGTGGTTTCCCTTCCACTCGTCATCCCCTCTTTTCTCATCCAGATGCCCCCCTTGGAAACCTTTTTCACCCATGACCTCATCCTTCCCGCCCATATACGGGATAACCCCACTCATATCTATGTTGACCTCAGCAGCCTGAGTCCCAGCCATTCCTTCTATAGCCCTCATATACCACCATCTAGTTTGTATATGTGTCATAGCCATCCTGCCTACCACACTCCCTCCCGCAGTTGCCGCTTGATGACTACTATACACTCACGCTGCCGTCATTTTTCCCCCTCCCCCCCTTTTTTGTCTTGTAACACCATTTTGCAGGACCTCCTGTCCACACCCTATATCGGTTACGCCGATGGTGCAAGTCGTTACTCCCAGAATCTAGCCTCGGCAGGTTGGGCCATTTTCACCCCCTTGCATGCCCTTGTTCTCTCAAACAGGGTCTGCATTGGTCCTGCCACCAATAATCAGGCCGAATATGATGCAGTGCGTGGTCTCTTAGTCGATGCCCTCTCTTATCGCATCCTCCATCTGCATGTTCATTTAGATTCCCTACTTCTTGTCATGCAACTAAATGGTGTCTATCGTGTGCATAATCCTGTTCTGTTTAGACGATATTTATGAGTGAAACTCTTGATATGTGAGTTTGAAACAATAACTTTCAACCATGTACCTCAAGAACAAAATCACTATGTAGATAGCATTGCAAACCATGTTCTAGATTGGCATTTATCACACGCATTTTATACAAGACAATAACATTCATAATCATTAAAAAATATGCATATCCATAATATGTGTCGCAAAACATGTGTTTAGAGTCCATCTACTCTGATACATATGACATGCCCATAGCATGTTACAACAAAATCAAAACTGGGGAGACCATCTATCCCTACATACACACTAGGGGGCACCACCTGTCCCGCACCTAATCACTATCTGGCGGATCTCGAGCCAATGGCTCTGCTTCTGCAGCCTGTAGATCACGTATCCCCTAACCGGCCATCGCCATGTGCCGCATGACACCTCGCCATTCCGAGGGTAGACCAATACATGGCTCTACGTACTGGTCGTCTAAGTCTTACCACCCACGCTCTAACACCCCGGTCAGCAACCTCTCGCATCTACGACGGATGTCCTCCAGAAGGGCGGCCGCATCCTTATTATGCGCTGCTCTCGACCCACTCAGACCTGCACCTCCAGGTGCTACCGGTCGTCCCATATATCCAGCCGGTTTTACCGGAACTATATCTGGATACCAAAAGTACATGAATCAGTACCCTATCTACGATTCACAAACTCTAACATGCCCAAAAAAGAGTAGTTACTTGTCACTTACCATTGGGTCCCCATACTCGACCAGGCGGAAGTGGTAGGTTTGGATCCCCACAATAACTCATCCCACTATAGGGATAGTCGTCTATGTATAACGGCATCTGGTCCCAATGGGAAAAGAACTCAGGTCGAAACACTCACCCGACCGCCCCTCCTCCTCCTCTACAAAGTAGCCGCCCCCACCGGCGCATCCTGGGCTCTCTCGGGCCCCCATCTAGGAGCTGTATAAGAGGTCGTAAGGTTGGGATATTCTCAAAGAAGAAGGCACACAATAAATTCCCATACGAGCAATCATGGTTCACTTGCCGCTCGCAGAGTGACAACTGTCGTTTTAACGACACCAACATCATTTGGGCCCACCCATAGTAGGTCCCACTCAACACACTCTCCACAATCATCATCTGCCCCCCTGTGATGTGATGGAGCGCCTGGTTGCCCAGGATCCGCAGCACCGGTGCGGCCACTGCACGGGTCTCTAATCTCTCTAGGTCCCTGATCGATATCCGAGTCCCTTTGACTTGGAGACCCGGTCGGAAATTTCGCTCCACAAACTCCATGATATGCCACCCCCGCGGTAACACTGGCTGCGTGTTTCCCACCATCCCAAGTGGCGGGAGACCCGTCAGGAAATACAGATCCTAGACTGGCACTTCGATCCTGTGCCCCTGCACTATAAAGACCTCATGATCTGGATCTCAATAACTGACAATCCGGGCCAACAAGGGCTCCCCAGCTCTCATCATAGGGTTCTCCAAAAACTTCAGAACCCCAAACCTGGCCAGTACACGACGAACACCCTGATCCACCTGGATCTCTGACCGCAATGTACCCAGGTCTCTCTCTCTCCAGTCGACCCATATATCTGCCATATCTGCACAAAAAAATCATCTTTGTCTACATACAGATAGGAAACACTGCAACCATCCACAAAAGCCAAAATCTCAGCCCTAACACAGCACTAAAATCCCCTCCATCTTCAGGTCACACTTTTCTGCCAAATCCTGGGACAGGTCACACTTTTTTGCTCAAAACCTGCTTCCCAGGTCACATATTTTGGCCCAAAAATTGTGACCTGGCCGTAGAGATCAAAGACGGTCTGTTGCTGAGATTTTGGGCCCTAAATTGAACTTTCAATACATCAAAATGAAAGGGTAAGGTTAGACCTCTTACCTGCAACTGACGGATCTCAATTCCAACGGTCGGTTTGTCCGCTACGCTCGCCGCAAGATTTAGGGCCCTCTCTCCTCTCTACATTCACCACAGCAACACTAGCAAATGAGTGGATTTGGAGGCAAAACTGCCTTATTAAAAGAGAACCCTTGTTTCTTCTTTCGCCTGCGGCGACCATACCGTAGCTCCGTTTGACAAACCGTCTGCACCGTTGGAACCTCTCACCGAGCCCTCAAATGGGCATCTGTTAGTTTTTTGTGATTTGATACTTCACCAGGACACATTTTGTCCAATATGGGTCACTTCACCTCCCCCCAAAATCTAATTTCCTCACTTACAACACTTGTACTTGGGGCACCACTTTGCCTCCATACTTGTCTTTGTTTGTGTATATTTTCGTCATGAGATACCATCTTGTACTCATGTTTTTTGGGTCCCCCATGGGATCTTTTCTATGTGGAAGAACTATCGAGTCGCCCTTGTTTAGAGCATCCAAGTTGAGTCATCATCACATTCATGGAGTCTATCCCCAGTCCCTTTGTACCCTGCTATAGTCCTCCATCCTTCACTGCTTGGTCTCTCTCTTGTGTCGCATATTATGGCCTTCAGTCCCACTGTCCCCTATCCCTTATGATACTGTGTCAGTCGCTGCCATGTCCTTCATGCATTTTATGCTCTAGCAAGGGAAGTCATCCATTTGCTACTCAGTCCCCTCCATTCCATCATCATTAGTATTAGTCTGTCAGTCGCTCTACTATTTTCTCTTGTGCCTCAGTTGAGGATCCCTTATTTCCTCACCTATGGCGGACCTCCTTCTGTCGAGATCAGTGCCATTCATTCCAGCAGATAGGTCTAGAGGGCGGTGTACCTTGGTTCCAGCTTCCACTCTTGTTCGGTGCCTCGGATCAGGCAAAGGGATCTCTCATTTCCCTTTGACTTGATTGTTTCTCCACTCCAGCTCCTTTTCAGCATGATTGAGATTCGTATACTTGATGGTTTAGTGATACAGCAAAAGCTCTTGGTGATTCCCGGGTGTGTGTGAGATGCCTCAGCCCTGATGAGGGGGTGGCCTTGCAGGTAGCCCCCCACATGCCCGGATGACCTCTTCATTGCAGCCTTCGATGCAGCTCCATATATTTGATGATGTCGGCCTTAGCCGCTTGTAGTGCCTCTTTGATTTGCATGTATCGGTCAGATTTTGTGAGCCCTTCCCCGCTTATAGGGGGCATTTGGGTTGTATTTGTATCTCAAGTACTCAGATATCATTGTATAAGTCCTGACTGTTATCCCAGGCACAACATATATGTGGGATTCCTCATTGTATTTTTATCTGGCTCATGTTTACACCGGCTGTAATTTATGGTTCGATCCCTTGTTTACTGGAAACACTATTCTTTTGTACTTTGTCTCGGTGGGCATAGGTATGCCTCCCCCGCCGCCTTTAGCACAAGTACCCTCTCATAAAAAGAGACTTGTTGCACCTGTAAGTCTTGTCTCCTCAGGGTCTAGTTCTTCAGCACATTAGTCTACCTCACATTTATCTCTCTGGCTTCCCTTTTGATGTCTGGTGATTGAGTTCTTACAACGTACTTCGGTCATACGATTTGCTCCTAACACTCGCACGCTGGGGGGAAATCTGTTACACCATTTTTTGGTCATCTAACCTATTATCATTAGATGGACCCGAGTACACCATGTAAGACCAATTTTACCCTAAGTAAAATTGCCTTCACTATGTAAAATAACTTAATAAAACACATTTATTAGGTTGTTTATGGTCTAAACAGGAAACCCCAAAAGGAAATATTAAACAAACCTATATTTGTTTGATTTTCCTGGTCATGTTTAACCCAAAACAAAGAAATTAATTAGATAAATCTTTATTTATCTCATTATTTTCTAGGAATAATTATTTAAATCTTATTTAAATAATATTCCTTATTAAATATGACTAAATCACCCATAAATAATTAAATAAATCATTATTTATTTGATTATCTTTTAACCACTTCCTTAAAATGATAAATAAATAATTTATCTATTTATTATTCACAAATAAAGGGATTTGACCCAAGTCAAATACTTTTTCCCTCCAACAAATATAATAAAATATTCCATAAAAGGTGGATCTAGATTTGGTTAATGTTATTTTAATCATGCACCGAGATCTAGAATGACCCAATATTTTGTTATAAATAGGAGGGTTTTTCCTACCATTCTTCACCTTTTGTTGCCTATTAGATCACTCTGGATCTAAACTCTTGGTATGACTTTGAGCCATTATCATTGTCATATTTTCCATTATTTTTTGTTTGAGCTCCATTTGAGTTCTATCTTTGTCCGGGTTTTCTACACCAACAAGAGAGAGAAATGCTAGATCTGAAGTGCTGAGGACTTCCAAGAACCCATCCCATTGAGGAGAATTGGAAACACCTTCTTGTTTTCCTCCCAGGTGCCCTTAATACAAAAAATTCTTTCAAAAATTGTTCTTGTCTTCTCTACTGGATGTATGGAGCAAAACCTTATTTTTACTGCTTAATGTCTCCATATGCATAGATCTGGTTTTTTGCAGCACTTGTCTTGATCAACTAACTGCAAATCTGAAGATATTGGCAGCCATATTTGATGTTAGGGCTATAAATTATGCATAGCTAAAGTGGTCTTTTTTCGTACACTTCGACAAAAGATTCATACTAACACCTTTGTCCATGAGCATGTTTTTGTCCACTTTTCTGGCTACTGCTTTGGCCTTGGTTCTGATTTTGATTGCTGCCTCTTCCTTGAGAATTTGCTGGGGTGTTTCTTTCTCCTCTGTTTTGGCTTCTGCCTCTTCCTCTCTTGTTTCCTCTGCCTTGACCTCTTCCTCTTCCAAAGGACATTTGGGTCTTGAAGGCATTCTCCAAAAATAAGTTTTCATTTCTACCCAATCTCTGTTCATGTGTTATCAGTGATGCATGAAGCTCATCAACTAAAACGTTTGAGAGATCCTTTGTCTCTTCTATCGTGGTGAGTATAACATCAAACCTTGAGGGTAAGCTCCTCAAAAGTTTCTCCACAATACTTCTTTCTTCAAATGTCTCTCCATGAGAACTTATCTGTGTGACCATTCCAATCACATGTGTGAAGAATGAGTCTATGTTATCAGACTCCTTCATGCAGAGAGTTTCAAAATCTCACCTCAGCAATTGTAGTTTTGTTGTCTTCACTTTCTCCATGCCTTAATAAACTATCTTGAGAGTTTCCCATGCTTCTTTGGATCTCTTAGCTACTGTTATCCATGGAAACACACTCTCATGTACTGCTTGATACAAATAGAAGAGAGCTTTAGAGTCCTTCTTCTTATTGCTCTTCAACAAGTCCTTATATGCCTATGTTAAGGCATTAAACTCATTTTCATCTAATGGCTCTTCAAAACCATCCTCAACAAGTTCCCATAAGTCTTGAGAGGAAAACAAGGCTCTCATAGTGATTGCCCAGTAATCATAGTTATTCCCATTAAATTATGAGAGCTGAGCATTACCAATACTCATGCTTGTGCTAGCTCCTACCATGCTTGCACTCTGAACTATGCTTGAAACACTTGAGTGTGAATTTATAAAATGAATTGGCTGACGTCAAATAGTAACACAAAAAATCTATCTTGAGAATACCTTGGATTCTTTTTGACTGAGCCTTCACTCTACTGGAGAAGCTGCCGCAATAAAAAATCCTTCCTTCAGCTTCTTTGACACCTTCAAAAATCCTGGACTAGCTCCGATACCATGTTGGAATTTCTGAGAATTCCATAACAAACTCAGAGAGAATAATACTCTCCTTCTAACACAGAGAAATTAAAACAAAATTGGCTTGTTGGTGGACATATATTACACACAACAAATTCTATTTCATTAACTTAAAAAATTATTACAAAAGTCTTCCTCTGTTGAGGGATTACAAAAATTTAGACTACTGCAATAACACAGTGCTAAAAATCTCTCTTTGTTAAAAACAAAATACTTTGTTCTTTCTTCAACACCTGCCTTCGGGCTCTCTGTCTCTATTTTTAACACTGCTGTGAATTCACTTTTTCTATTACACTACCTCTCGGGGCTTTTTCATGTTATATCACAGCACATATAAACCAACATAACATAAACACTTTTAAAAATATATATATATATAAAAGAAATAAACCTACGTATAGGCTTACGGGGCCCACAATACAAAGGCGCATATACATAATACTCCAAGGTTTAAAACCTCTGACGCGTAGTGTAAAAACATTAAACATATAACAAAAATAAAACAAACTCTTCTGCCTTCACAACCTTTCGAACTTCAAAATGATATTTAACCAAAATGCAAACAAAGTTCGCGCTACAAAAGTGGGTGTTGACGTAGGGGTAAGTTGTGATCCGAAAACTTTATCAACTTGCGTGTGTAAGGTTTCGAGTCCAAAAACGGGCTGTGGGTACGAGCCCAAAATAAAACTCGAAAAATTTATCAACTGCGGCTTAATCAAACTTCGGGTCCGGATTTTGGCATTGCGAACTGGCTCTAAAACTATGCGAGAAAATAAAACACATCCACATGTTTCTCCAAGATGGCGATGGGACCACTGCTCCCATGGCATGTGGGGACCACCATTCTTCAAACAAAATGACTCCCACGTACAAAAAACAAATAAAATGCTATGTCTTCAATGTAAACTCTGTTTTCTCTATAAACAGCTTTGTTTTTCAAAATACAGAGCACTGTAAGGTTTTCAAGCTGAATTTGACTGTTCAACGAATTTAGCAAGCGGCTCTGTGACATAATTGTTGAATCAAAATTAAAAAGCGGTGCTGATGCAAAGATGTTGAAGCTAACACTTCAACAATGCCAATTACCTTCCCAACCCGAAGCCCCTGCGAGTTGAAGTTTCCAACAATGGTGGAAATGGAGTCTGCGAGAATAGTACGTTATTGGATCTGAATTCTCTGCATTACTCGACCTAGGGGCTAAAGGCTTTCGTCTCCTAGGTCTGCTGCCTTGTTGGATTTGAATTTAGCAAATGAAAAATTGCAGAGGAGATGGCGACAAAGGTGGTGAAGTCTCTGAACATGAGGAGGAAACTAGCATCAATAGCTGGAGTTATTATATGGATTTTCACTTTTCTTCATGGATGGGAAGTTGATAAGAAGTTTTTGTCAATGAATTCTGTGTCGGTTAAGGTTTTGCGTGAGATGTACATAGAATTGTTTCCTCACTTGAAATACTTGGTTCCCACAGGCAGGTTCTGTGAGTTAAAGGAGATCGTTACTAAGATTCGATCGCCATAAATTACCCTTCGGTTTAAAGAAGAACCTCTCTGCCTGCTGGTTTACATTCATCTTTCCTTTAATACAATTTTTTATTTGTAAAGCCATTAGTCTGATGTTTATAAGGTTTTAGCTCATTCAATAGTATTACGGCTGACCTGCTTAATTTAATTCTTCATCATAAATTTCATTAGACAACTGCTACTTCTACTTTAAGTCCTGAATACAGTGAACTTTTATGCCGGTAGAATCATGGGAAACGTCGTGTCATATTTAACTTATGATTGCAAGTGTATTCCTATGGGACTTTGATATGTCGATGTGAAATTGAGTATATGTTTTACTATAATTTTGATGGAAAACTATTCACTATAAATGATGGTTTTTCAAGACTTAGTGGATTAGTTAGTTGTAATGTCAGTGTGGCTTCAATAGAGGAATTAAGTTACCATGGATTTGAATATAATATAGTGATGCAAAAAATTGTACTAGTTTTATTGATGAAGGAAATTTGTAAAATTTAGGGACAAAAAAAATAAAAAAACATAGCATATAAATGAAGAGCATGGAGTACTAACCATAAGAATCATAAAAATTCATTATAGTATACTAAAATTTTATCAACATTTTAAATTTTTGATAGAATTTATATTTCAAAAGCCAAATAAATTCAAATCTAGTAATGTGTTCTTAGATTTTGAAACTCTATAATTGGTCCATTGGTTAAAAAAAATAGATATACCATTATAATAGTATTTTACTCATTATATCACTCATGGGGTGACTTATGAGATGAATAGTTAGATTGGGGGAGGAGATTGGGACCTTGCTCATGATAAGTATGTAACTAGTTATCATGTGGGTATATGACATACTCGTAGTTTATAATGCACAAAATAACCTAGAAATTTCAGTAAGATTATGAAAATATTTGGCAAATATTTTTGAAAATCTCGATTACAAGTTTTAAACTTCAGTATTTTGGGCGATCCAGGGGTTCTTGATGGTGCTAAATTCATTTCCACCATAAAAAATGATTCAAACACTTTATTTATTTATTTGTTTAATATTTTTAATATTTAGTAAATTTGAATGTAAATTCTCCTCAACCAAATAGCTTCACAAGTTGTTGTACACAAAGCTTTATATTCTTCCTTAGTACATGACAATGTTACAATATGCTACCTCTTGTTTCTCCATGAAACAATATCGGATCCAATACAAAAAGCATAACCTATAATAGATCTCCTATCATCTGGATTACTAACCCACTCTGAATCTGAGCAACCTATCAGATCAACATCAAATGAATCAGTATACTTTACCAAAATAAACTGTTCCTTTAATATACTTGAGTACTCCTTTTGATACTATCCAATGATTTCCTATAGGTCTTGCCATAAACTGACTTAGAAAAGTAACAGAGTATCTAAAATCAGGTTTGGTTGTAGTAAGATATTTCAAGCTTCCCACCACTTATCTATACATTGTGCCATATACCTCCTTTGAGCCATCATCAAAATGAAGTTTCAAATCTATTGCATCAGAACAAAATCATTATTGCATTAATCCATATTAAACATTTTAAGTGCTTCTCTGACATACTTACCCACACTAACAAAAGTCTGCCATCTTTAAATTTATGTTTGTACAATTATTTACACCCTATGTTATCTTTTCCTTTAGGAAATTCAGTCAATTCCCAGGCTTTGTATTTAATTATAGATACATATTCTTCCTCCATTGATTTTCTCCACTCCATGTTCATTAGCTTCATTAAAAATCATAGGTTCTATTATTCAAAACACTACTCATTAGGGAATAGTCCTTATACCATTTTTGTAGGCACATCTTAGAGATCTGGTCTGCATGGGTCCACAAGAATCAAAATGCAAAAGTTCTGATACATCTATTCTTATCCTATCATAATTAGAGGGGAATTAATCTCTATTATTTTTTCCTAATGCAAAACCTTGAGAAGAAGCATATTCATTCTTTAACGTATAGAGTCCTTTAGCCATACTTTGTTTCTACAAGAACAATAAATCATGGTAATTGATGTGACCAGACCTCTGATGCCAAAGGCTTTCCATTGACATAGTTGTAGAAGTTAGATATTGATGACTTTTGCTAGTAACATAAAGCTTGTACATGCCTCCAACTCTGAGTGTTGAAGCAACATGTTTGCAGTGATCCAACAAATCTTTCATTATGCAATGTGTCTTCAAGAATTCAACCTTCATATTTTTATCTTTAATTGTAGACATAAAGATAAAAATTTTCTTGATCCTAGGGACATACAAAACATTAATAATGTGCCTGAAATTTCCATTTGTACTTTTTACAGGAATATCCCCACATCTCTTCATCTGATATGGGCGATCATCTCCAATATAGATATTAGCACCAATGCATACCTCCTTGAAATTATCATACAAAATCATCTTATATGTCATATGAATAGAAGCTCCAGAGTCCACAAACCATGTATTGGAGTCATTTTTTTCAACATCCACCGCAACTTTAGACACAAACAACTTAAGACTTTTGATATAAGAATTCATGGCTTCTTCTGAAAAACATCCTGACCATCTTCTATGTTTATACCTAGATTCACCACTTTTCTTCTTATAACAATCTATAACAAGATGCCCACTTCTACCACAGTAAAAATACTTTATTTCAGAATCATTTTGAACAGATGACATACCTTAATTTGGTTTTTGAAATGGTCTTTTTTGAGATAGACTTGCACCTTTACTTCCTTCTCCTTGATTCCCTTTAAAGATATTCTACTTTTCCATATGTTCTAAGTTTGAATTATGAGGCTTCAAATTCTTGTGCTTCTCTTCCTCTTACATCAGTATACCTCCTAATTCTTCAAAAATTGGTTCTTTCTCTCTTGAAACAAGCCTCTGTAATAAACCTCGGATAGTCCTCTAACATTCTATTTAATGTGACTTTTAGAAGATCAAGACCAGATTTTGATTCTCCTATATCGACCAAATTATATTTCAAGTATTTGATTCTTGAAACAAAAGCACTAACAAATACATTTTAATATATAGGAGCTTACTTTTTAGTAAGAGGAATGAATTTGTATTTTTAGTCTCATAGAGATCTTTAACTGTAGTCCAAGTTTCAATGCAAGTTTTACAGTCACGAGTGCGAGAGATTATATCATCTTTAACAGAAATCATGAATAGTACCTTTGCTTTATTCTCCTGCTTCTCCCACTCCGGAATCAATGTAGTTGTCATGCCTACAACATGTTTTATTATTTTTCCTTTATGATGGTCCAAGCACCATAACCTTCCAGAAATGTCCACAACTTGAATTTTCAATTAACATAATTGGATCCATCCAATTTATTGGCCTAGTTTAGGCATGCCTCTACAAGGGGATCAACCATATTAAGAAAAAATCCCAATTTTCAATAATGCTTAGCTTCTTACTTCACGAGCACCACTAGTAGCTGCATGAATCCCTTATCGACATATCCATAGCTCCAACAACGACCATGATCCACCGATTAAAAAAAAAAACGAAATGAAGCTAAACCAGTTTATAAATTTCATAATTCATTATCTCTGCACTTTTCCTTAATAAAACTTGCACAAACATTTGCACCTTTTCTTCATAAAATTTACATAAAATACGCATTTTACGTTACTAGAACCTGCATAAATTGGCTAAATTTTTCATAAGAAAAGTCATGTAACATTCCAAATATGTGCACTATATAATTGACTAAGGGTGTGTAGGTTAGCTCTGACATTTATTTTCCTAATAAATCTCAACTTGGCTCACCTCCACCGGTCCACATCGATCCATGTAAAACAAGATAGTGATTAGATCACCCTTAAATAGACAATGCAGTCTTCCAATGTGATCACGTTGCTCCACGTATAAATATGAAAAATATTGACTCTGCCAAAAAATACTCACACCTACACTAAATAACCGAGGAGGCTCCATTCTCACCATTCTCTCTCATCCAAAAAGTCTCACCACATCAATCTCAGCGACAAGGGCTCTACTCAACCTTGACACTTTGATACCAACTAAAATAATAGGAATACAAATCGAATTGAGAATGAAATCCATAGCTCTCAGATGAGGAGCACATGAGGCTGCCACAACGTTGCATTCGTTAATAAAATAATCACTAGTACAGAAATATAATGGTTACATTATGTTCGGGAGATCACAACAATCTCCTAGAAAATAGGATCTAAATCTAATCTTAGAAAAAAAATCAAAAGAACATTTCTCCATTATTCCTAAGTGTAGAGAATGAACTTATCCTTGAAGATCTAGTAGCCATGAAATTATACCTTTATCCTTTGAATGATTTGGACAATATGCATGAAAAAAACCAATAGTTCTAAGTGGGAGAACATGTGATGAAGTAGATGTGAATAACAAGAGGTGTGTGCAGTAGGAGATGTGTGTAGAATAAAGGATAAGCATAACAGAGGGTATATGTGAGAGAACGGGTGTGTAGAGGGAAAATCAAGGAATACAAAATTTATTCAGCACAAATGAAATTTGGCTGAGATTAGATAGAGTGTTTCAGTAGTAAATTTGTAAGAGGGGTGATTTATATTTTCTTGAAGGGTTCAATGCGAGTCATTTTTTAATATATATTAAAACCACCTATAAACATTTGAAAATGTAGTGTATCACCTTGTTTTCTATCTTGGTTTAATGATAATCCCGGTAATTTTCATTCTAAAGGCAGAGCTATTTTTATTTTATCGTGTTTATTATTTAAACTAAACAGTGTGGAGGATCGAATGATGAATTATGTAATTAAATTTGATGTTATGAATAAATGTCATGTTTGGTAATTGTAAAGGAAAGAGGACATGAGTAAATAGAGACTTATTGTTATTATAGACAATTGTAAAGTGGTGAAGTCCATATGGTGGATCTTCTCAAACCTTTCTCCTAAAAATATAAGGAGAAATTAATTATGATAATAGCATAACTAGAGAGAAATATTGTTGCAGAGAAATATCAGGCTAAATTAATATTAAGAAAATAGGATAATGGGAAAGAAATATTATGCTAAATCTTAGATGGAGAGAAATCATATGTTGGATGAAAAGTAAAAGAAATCACAATTGGAGAGAAACACATGTTTTAAAGGAAAAATAAAATTATTTTTCCTAGTAAAAATATATCGTATGTAATTATGGAGTTGTATACCCTAAAAGTAAGGCATTTCTAAGCAAAAACTTGTTGCGAAGAATTATAAAAAAATACAACTAAGGAATACATAAGAGTTGTTATTCATATAGGTAAGAAGTTTGAGCATTGGGGGGATTTTTGGTGGAAGCTAGTTGGTTGGTTGGAACATGCTCTCTCTCATAGGACTGCCAACAAAATATTATGGTTAGATAATTTTCAATTGTGTTAGTAAATATATCTATGGAAGATTTTGTGAAATATTTTTATATTATGTGTGTATATATCATTAGATATAAGTGTGTGTTTGGTTGAAACCAAAAAACGATATATGTGTTTTTATGTTTAATAGTAACAATAATATTTGATAGGTCTATATATTAGATATGTTAATCGACATATGCATAAAAATGTCACTAGAAATGCTACAGAAGGCACACAGATTTACTGCCTATGCATCATAGTCATATTGAATATGTTATATAAGAAGACATATTATTTAGAAAGAGTATATTTATAGTTATGTAGAGAAAAAATGGTAGAAGTTGGTTTTATTTCCACAATTTAATTTCAACAACATGATTTTCCGTGCAAGTATGTTACTCAGATACAAGAAAAAGTATGTAACAAATTGGAAAGAGTAAAATATATTATTGATCCAAATGAAAAGATTTAAACTAACAAGTAGACTAAAAGTTGTACCAAAAGACATTATGGATATGTAAGAGTAGCTTACTTCAAATCCAGTAAATCAAAGCCTTATTAATTATAGATAGGCAAAGAAGACATTAGGGATATGTAAGAGAAACTTACTCCAAATCCAGTAAAGCTAAGCCTTATTAATTATATATAGGAAAATAATTCATTTAGTGATGAGAAAGGAAATATGGATTACAAAGGACTTGTAAAATTTCATGTAAATCGTATGAGGGTTTTTTTTTATATACTTTATTAATACATTAGTAAGTTGGTTAACAAAGATAAATTATCACTGATGTGAATGTATATATCAAAGAATGAGTTGTAAATAATTACACAAGGTGTTTTTTCTTTAAATTGGTCATGCTAGGAGTTGTCTACCTTTTTCATGTCCAATTGAAATTTGATTTTTTGCTATTTTGACATGGGTGAACTTTAACTTAAGAAAACAAAGGAATTACACATATTATTGTAAAATAGACCATTTTTTAAATAAAATCTTCTTACACTGAAGGTGTCCTGTTTTGAAATTGGTTAGGCTAGGCATTGTCTACATTTTTCATCTCTATTTCACATCTATCTATTTCTATGTTTGACAAGGGTCAATTTTAACTTAAGAAAATAAAGGAATTACACATATTATTGTAAAATTGACCATTTTTCTAGATGGATTCTATAAATAATAATGAGGAACTTGTCATGGATGAACTTATTAGAATTGCAATAATGTCAAATCCCTAGGAAGTTGGTGGGTGGGGCAACTCTTGGCATGAATGTAGTTTTTTAAATTTATTAAAATTAATGGATCATTTTTCTAAATAAAATTTTCTTATGTATAAACGAATGTTATAGATAATAATGAGGAACTTATTAAAATTGGAATAGTCTCAAATCCCTAGGAAATTGGTAAGCAGGGACCCATCTTGCACAAATATAATTTCTTAATTTATTAAAAGTCAATGCAACCTAACAAACTCTATAATACACTATGGTCACAAATAAGTTTACATACATAAATAAGGGCGCGCACACACACACACACACAGATATATATAGAAAGGAAGAATACATAAATCTATTTGCATATATGAACTAAATAACAGATGAAATATGAACACCAATTAGCATACAAAGATACACACACCCAACTAAAAGTGAAATAGAAACAAAAAGGGATAAGAATAAATAAACCCCAAATTCATAAATACAATAGTTTGATATTTCTTGGTTTTAATATTGTCTTAACGAAGATCAAGGCACCGATGTTCTCACAATGGGTTGCTTGGAGGTCCACATTAACCAGTTATTAATTCTGATCAATAATTATTAGGTGGATGATAAAGATTTAACCTCCATGAAATATTATAGAATTTTCATAGTAGTATACACAAATCAATGATGGGGATTTATCTATAAAGTAGTTATGTCTTTTATGTCTTTTTTATGGGTTAATACTTCTATTTATTTCCTATGTGCAATTACATTTTTTGTGGGCGAGTACGAGGACCTATGTTAATGCTTCTTCTTAGTACCTTACATGCTATAGCTTGGATATAATATGTATATAATATTTTTACATAGTTGTATGATTGGAAAAAAATGATTTAACGACGTGGTTCGAGAAACATATGTCAGACAGGCATTGACACAAGTGTGAGACTATTGCAAGCCTAAACACATTTTCTCTCTTTCATCCTCCAGCCTTTAGGTTGTTGTCTTCCCTTTCTTGCAACATTTTTGCAGTAACATCATAGGCATGTCTAATTCCTTCGCTGTATCTTTCTACCTTTAAAGGTAATTTGTAGTTATATAAGCTATTTAATATGGATAAATATGCATCGTTTCCTACATTAATATAGGTAGTATGGTAAAGATTTCCTAATTATGAAGTATTAACTTATGAAGTATATAGTTAATTGAAAGGTTTTATGTTTAGAATTAATTTTAAAAAATGAATATATTATGAACAAATTTCACTATGGTGGTCATAGTAACCCCATAATTTTTTGTATTAAATGAAATTATAAAAATAAGGATTAAATTCCTTTGGCTAGTTTGAATTGGCCACGGTCAGTAGAAATTAAACATGATATGTTATAATTCATGGTTTCCCCTCATGCCTTAAAGACGAAAAATGAAGGAAACACTTGTTAATAGAATAAGAGTGCGTTTGCACTTCATACCAAAAAAATATATATATGGAATTAAGTTTAATATACAGACTAAACAATGGTGTGTCAACATAAGTAGCGAAAAGTGAAATACATATGTTACTAAAATATATATTGTGAAATTGATTGAGTGACCTGTACCAAAAATATTGTAACTATGTATAAGGAAATTTGGCGCAATATAAATTATATATGAAAACAACTTTTATTAAAAGATCAAAATAATTTTAAAATTTCATATACAAATGCGAGTGGTCATTGCCTACTCGATAGAAATAAAAGGAAATTAAGGTCACGAATGACCTTTAAATCATCTTAATATTACCATAAGTAAATTTTATGCCATGAATGGGAAACTATGATCCAAATCCACATGGTATCCCTATTGAAAGTAGGGGAAAAATAAAAATTAAAGAATGGCTCAGCCAGTGCGCAGG
The DNA here is from genome assembly GCA_034641835.2 of Pinus albicaulis. NCBI lineage: Eukaryota > Viridiplantae > Streptophyta > Pinopsida > Pinales > Pinaceae > Pinus > Pinus albicaulis. The sequence goes on from CM076582.1 coordinate 1,550,399,301, forward strand.
TCCCAACCTGTATCAAAGAATGTCGAAATTAAGCCTACCGCTATCCGCGTGACTTAAAATTTACGTGTAAAGAACAAAGGAATATATTTAATAAGAATAATGGTAACTATATTAATGAGAGTATTGATGTTTCGATGCATGGGTAACTATTAGACAAAGTATTCCTTATATTGTAGGGTTTTTAGAGAAGCCGTTATGACTCTTTGCAACATACAACGTATTCAAAGGCAGCCATTATGAGTCTTTCCAACATATAACGTATTCAAAGTCATTAAGGCAGCCATTAGGAGTCTTTCCAACATACACCGTATTCAAAGTCATTAGACCCTTGTTTAAATATATAAGTTAGAGGAAAATCAAAAAATGGTATACAATAACTAACATGAAAAATTTCATTTGCAAATAAGTATTCTATAAGGGTTAAAAAGAAAAACTATGGAAACGAAATATCACGGTCAAAATCTCAATCCTTGGAAAAAAAAGAGAAGTATTAATCCAACACCAAAATTAAAAATGACCTTGCCGAGGGCAGGGATTATGCGAAGTCATGGATTTCAAGTCGAATGAGAGTTCTCAAGAAAAAATGACAAGCGTTTGAGCTCGAATTTGATGAAGTAGGAAGGAATTGGCGATTCCAAGAAAATTCAATGTAAAACCCATAAATGATTGCACAGATATTGTTAGGAAAAATGGTTCACTCAGTTGTACACAACAAAATACACTCGGAGTTAGTAAACAATGTGTAGAGGGTACACTTTTATCACAAAACATTATGAAAGTAAAAAATTCAAAAGGTTTTCCTAAAGTTGATTTAAAATATCAACTCTTTCACGTGCTTTAAAGATTTTTTATTTAATAGTCGTGAGGGTCATTATAAGCCCATTCAACACCTCGAGAAATGAATTTGCTTTAAAAAAACTCAATCCCTTGACATGATAAGTTTGTCATTCGAGCCTTGAGCGTCAAGAAGCCTTAATGGAAAGAGGATGGTAGCTCTCATCTCATTTATGAGATAAACATCCTGATTGATGAGCCCAAGGAAGGAAGAAGTGTTCCAAAATTATATAAAGGCAAGAACATGGACATAAAAAAAAGATGAAGTTATGCATTTTTATGCTGCCAAAATTGCTCCAAAACAATCAAGCATACCAAGGCAAGGGTAATTCCAACATTTGAGAGAGTTTTCTTTTCTTTCTTGAGAGAGAAATAGCTTGCAAAGAGATTGAGAAGGGGGAATTCTTATTGAGAGCACCATTTCTCAATCAACTCTTCAAGTTTCAGTGATATTCATTTGTAACTCTTCCACTACCAACAATCATTACAAGGAAAATACCTTCCAGCACATGTTATAACAAAGGTTTTTAGTGTTATAAAATTGGAAAACATTTTCAAAAAAACCTCTACTACAACATCTATTTGTGTTAGTAGATTTTTTAGCAAAGTTGATAATGGAAATTCATCACAAATAAAAAAAAGGTAGGTGGCTTAAGGTTTTAGCGAATGTTTTCTCAACAATGCACTTATTGGAAAAATCACACTTGTGCACTACCAATATAAAATCATTGGCAGTATTAAGTTAAATAAAACCAGAGGGACTAGAAACGAATGTTAGGAGCATCGATGCATTAACTTTACAAAAGCATTGATGCTTTACTAATGAAAGTGCGTTGGCTCGTACAATATATGATACCATGCATTGAGGCATTGAATGCTAACAACACTAATGCCTAAAAAGTATACCACCACAGTGCTTTTGTCTTCTAAAAACGACCCAAGTAGTACATTCCAGGAACGACACAAAATAGGGAAATAATTCTTGTAACCCTTGTGCTTTTATCTTCTCCAACACATCATGTTGTTATGTGTAACAATGAATTGTGGTTGATGAGGTGTATAAAAGTATTTTCTCACTACTAATATAAAAGAATAAAAGTTGTTAATTTATGCAAGGAACGGAAACAATATTTTGGAGCCTTGGGGAGTTGGTTTTATGAAAGAATTGATGCTTTAATAATAACAATGCACCGGGTCATACAATCTATGATACCATGGACCAGGGTGTTAAATGCAAAAAACAATAGTGCTTGAAAATTTTAATGCCGCGATGCTTATATGTTTGCAAGGCATCAGTGTTGCACCTTTCACAAAATGTTCACAAAATGTAGTGGGGTAGGAAAAAAATCTTGCAATACATGTGATTTTATGTAAGTGCATGATATGTATATATTCTCGTTGTGTATTTATTTTATGGACACACTAAAATTTTGTATGCACGAATGCATTGGGATACCATGTTTTATTACTATAAATATCATTGTTGAAAAAATCATATTCAGAGAAATGCACACTAACATAAGATGTCCTGGTATCCATTTTCTTTTTTTAAGAAACATCAATATGTGGCAGTGTAATTATTTTAATTTTTTAGATGCGTTATTCATAAAAAATCAAATTATATATTATAACATTATTCATAGAAATTAATTTTTTATTAGTGAATATGTATATGATGATTGAATCAATTTATTATATCCTCATATTTCATTTATCTTCAATATAATACTGAAACATCCACATATTTAATTAGTGGTGTAACATTTCACAGTGACATTGGAAAATGCAATAGAATAAATTAAAATGTATTTTACTATATATGAATAAGGGGATATTTGTCATACAAAACGACAGTTAATCGTAACCCCTTGTCTTTCAATTGAGACACTATTTCCATTATTTCAAAAAAATTGTCTCATTTTCAGAAACAAATATTTCAACAAAAACAACTTGCACTGATATCCAACTACATCATCTTTATTCACTCGAATAGTTTTGATTTCTCAAGCTACTTCCATGACTTGGGTTATTTGGACGAATGTTTTGTTGATTGCGTTAATTTTTTTCATCTTCTTCAAATTCTCTCTACAAGCACAAAAATAAAATGTGATGAGTGCATCTACATTGGTGAAAATAATGAAAGTTGAAATAAATAATATGCATCAACATAAATCGAAAATAAATGTACCATATCAATAATTGAGTCTTGATTTATACACATTGTTTCAAAACCAAATCTCGTGCCTTCTTCCAACAACTCTTCTATTGGTACGGTTCCATACTTTTTTTCCTACAAATTGTATACCCCATAATAAATCATAGATTTAATATAAATTAACTTTGTATTATACTAATTATAAACTCAGAGAAGTAAAACAACATAGATACTTACAAATTCCACAATTATTTTTGATATGCCAACATATACTCACAACCCATATATAACCCAATGTCAATCAAATCTTCTAATGGACCTTCTTTGTATGTTAGAACATATTTAGAACATACAAAAAATGAATTTCTTAGTTATTATAAGGAAATATTAACAATTACTCACAAACTTTGATATCAACCATTCTCTTCCTTGTCATTCGATTTTATGTGTTGAACGGGTTCCATTTTGTTTTCTTTTCTATAAGAAAACACTTGAAAATTAATATTTAATGCTAAATTATTTGTTTATATGTATCTAATAGAAAAATTTAGTGATTACATAAATTTGAAGGACATTGTTGTTGAGATGACGCCTCTTGTGATGTAATTATGTCAATTTGTTCCACCATCACCTTGTACACTTTTTTGGAGATTCTGGCATGTTTCAGATATCAACTAGTTGATCCTTTAGGATTTTCATAATCTTCTTGAAAAAATAATAAACTAATTTTACATTGATATATGAAAGCTAAAATAAAAAAATTGATATTAATAAATGAAAGCTTCGTAGAAATATATACATAAAATTCTATAAAAGTGCTTTAATTAGGAATATTGCTTTTTGAATGCTTCTTTTTTATTTTTGCATGTTTTTGTTATTATAAGTATAACATATCTCATTGACCATTGCTCTAGAAATTCTTCATGTAGTCTAAATATAACTCGGTTCTTGGAATCATTTGATTAAATTTTTATTGTAATTGGAAAGCAAGTCAATAGGTTTGTTGCACTATATCCCTCAGAGTTTTGTAGAAGTTTTCCCCCCTTTCGTTAACCTCAAACACAACCCAAGATGACCTAAGGACCAATTCATTGCCATTTACATGTTCTATAATTTAAATTTTCTTAGAATGATATTCTTTTCCATCGTTGTTAGTCCCTATATATATCTATATGAAATACTATATTATTGGAAACATTTTATCTAATATTATTAAGTATATTATTAATGAAAATAAAAAAAATGAAAAACTCATATCGAATAATAATTTTTCATTCACTAGATTTATGTTCTACAAAGTTTTATCAATTTTTTACACTCTTTTTCACTTAGAGAAGAAAGAATATTATCAAGCTTCCTACCTGACATGCAATAATCAATACATATTTGTTAAACTGACATATAGATTAAATTTATTAATTTTGTAAAGAAATTACAAAAAACTTTCATTTTCTACTTTTATAGATGTGATATTATTGTGTTGATCAATGGTTTTATTACTTAACTTTTTTCAAACATTTTTTTATCAATATATCACTATATTAAAATATATATGTTTTAAATTCATATGAATTGTAATTTTTAAATTCACCTAAACTCTATTTTTTAATTTCATCTAAATAGAAAACAATAAATAAATAACCATATAAAATATTAATTTCACATTATTTTATTGGACGAACACAAATTCTATATAACTTATCTAATTAGCTCTATATGTGTTAGAGAATGACGAGGACAAGGACAAGTACTGGTCATGACATAAAGCTTAGTGAATTCTCAAGATCCGAAATGTACGATGCTTTTTCTCCTTTCCATATTTGTTATCACATTTATATCATTTTTTTACAATGCAAAACGGTTTATGGCATTTCTTTTACAATGCATAACGCAGAACACAGTTTAATTATTTCATCATCTGTCTATATATACATAATCAATGTAACTATCTGGAAGTGAGGATCTTGAACTGGTTTAATGATAAAAAATTCAAGAGGGAATCTGAGATAAGATCTCAGTTTTTGAAATTAATATTAAAATTCATAATAAAGAAATGTCATATGGATGACTAACACTGTCCTAACTAAAGATTTTCATATGATGTGATTTAAAGGATTGACTTTTGATGTTTTTAGAATAAAAAATATTGACCACTTATCGTGATAAAATATTTAGTCATCTGGTTTCATGAGAATGCATAGCAATAATTCTAGACATTGTTTTTCATAATTTGTTTATAACATATGTTTTTTTTTCATAAAAATTATATAGAATATTATAAATATAAAATTGTATATTTATAATCAATATAGATTTATTTATTGGATAGAAATAGATCAAATTTTGTTTGTATTTTAAGTTATTTGACTTTTTTTTAAGTATTTGTAGTTATAAATATTTAGTAGTTACAGAGTTAACATAATTAAACTGATTTAATAATTAATTATAAATAATTATAAGTAGTATTATTAATTTTATTTTGTTTTTTTTTATGTAATTTAAATCAGTCAAAAAGATTTATTAATAAATAATTATATTTATTGGATTGTTATGGAATTTGATTTAGTCAAAATGTTAAGATAGTGAAATACATTATATCCTTTTTATATTAAATTCCAGAGTGTCTTTAGTTATGCAATGAGTGCTCAGTGGATTATTCAAAAAACCATGAGAAAATAGTTAGTTACTACTATCTCTCATAGAAATGTTCATAGTTCATAGTTAAATGACTAACTACTTCTCATGAAAATAGTCATAGTTAAATGACTTAGATATCTAATATATAATGCATTACTGAAACCCCTCAATATTTTAAAAACAAATATATTATAAAAAATAAAATTAAATTAAAAGAATAAAAATAAAAAAACAATTAAAAAATTAAATATCTATATTTAATTTTAAAAAAAATATTCTTTACTAAAAATTGACCCAATCCATGAGTATGTCTCACTATATTTCACCCTACAAGACTCTTTTCAAAACTTTCAACAGAAACCGTGGTTCAACCTAATACAAACAATGTATTCAACAAAGATATCTCTCGAGACATAAACCTAAAAGTAATATAGCTCTCGGAACATCCTCTTGGGGTTGAGATTGGGAACGAGTAGGGCAAGTTGTGTTTGGAACAAGTTGTCTTGGGCACGATCAATAACATTGTGAGAAGCTTTTAGATCATAGCCATACTTGCTAATATCCTGGAGATGATCGATAACTGTATCCTCTTGCTTTCTAGAAATGGATCTTTTTCCTCCTTCCATATCGAACGAATCCCTTTCCATCCAAACACTCTGCTAATTATCAAACCAAAAACCGTCGAAAATTAAATGTTCTAAACTTGCTTTCAAGCTCCTTACAGCCTATATGAATTGTCCATCATAATTGTTATTTATTTCACGCCTCGAGAATCGAACTAATTTCCATTATCCTAGTTGGTCTGGCTTAGTGGTCCGGGCAGCCCTGTAGGTCTAGATATTTGTCTGGTTTTGCAAGATGATAATAAAAAATATTCTATTATGACAATTTTAAAAATTATGCATCCATATTTCCAAACACATATGGTTGTTTGTATATTTTTGAAATAGGTATACAAATTTTAATTTAATTATTAATAAATGAATATTCTATATAATAATAATAGTTATAAATTATATTTATTTTAAAAGTAATTATGTATTTTTTCTTCATTTAATTAAATTAAATAGTTTTTAAATATTTATAAGCACAAATTTATAATAACATTAAAACACTTAATTCATGAACATGGGTAAAATTTAAAAATTAATTAAATTATAATTTATTTTATATAATTATTTATAGTTATTAAATATATATATATATATATATATATATATATATATATATTAGTAACTATAAATATTCACCTAATTTTACTATGGATATTTTTTTATTTGTGAAGAGTCTTTGTTACAATACCATAGGCCAATATCATGAGTTAAAAAACCATAACTCATTTCATATCACACTTGTTCATATGACATTTTTTCTACTAACTAATTTAATTTAAAAAGATAAAGAAAAGAGAACTACTACTTTGAAATAAAGCTCATAACTACTTTGTAAATATTCACTAGCATCCATCTAGTAATTTAAATGAATTTATGGAGCCTAAAATTTCTATATGAACATTTGTGAGATTTATGGTTTGGTGTATGGTATTAGTAAGTATGTGTGTGTGTGTGTGTGATGTATCAAGAAGTAAGTTTGTTTGATACCTATGCAAGGTAGCCGTTGGTACAATCAACATATTTGGTTTAATTATGACTTAATACTACTCCTGAACTAGTAATTCAAGTAAGTTAATTTAAGAAACCTATTATAAATATGAATTATGCTTCAAGTAAAAACAGGGTATGTGGATACATGAAATAATTACATTTAGTTTTAATAAAGATTATATGAATTTGAAATGGAAAAGGTGAGAGGAAGACTCATGACCAGAGGCCACTAGTAGTTACCAACTACCAGACAGTTAATCAGTTGGACTTCTTGATCTCTCTCCCTATAGATAAAAGTAATCTCAGGTGGGAGAAGAGGGGTTCCTCCCTCCGGAGAAGTAGAAGACAAGAAGGAAACCAGTAAAAGACAATCAATGAGGATTGCAGAGGATTCCAGAGCTAGAAACAAAATAAGCTAGTGGAACCTTTTTGGACTCAAGAAAGACTGAACCTGGAACAGGTTCCAAGGTGTGCAAGGGAGAAAGTACAGATTGATAGAAGGTCAGATGCTGAGAGAGTCTAAATTGACGGAAGGTCAGATGTTTTTTAGTAGTGGGGCTCGGGAGGAGTGCCAGACATAATTTCCGAAATCATTGGAAAGGTGGAGGACCCTTCTATGGAGCTTTTCTACTCATACTTTGCGAGAGAGATAATATTATTAAAAATCGAGGTAACAAATATGTTCCTATTATTTTATTTTATGGAAATGCTAGAAAAATGTGGGATAGTCAGTTAGTTATCTAAAGGTGAATATTGATTTATTGTTATAGGAGTCTGTAACGCAAATTATGGTTGAATATGGAAGATGTAAAATCTCTAATCTCGCAGTGTGAAGTTTGGTTGCATGAATTAGCTACAATAGATTTACTCATGTATTCTTCTTAAATTCATTTAAACCTTTTAGTAATGAACTTAGCACTAAACTAGGAACCAAATAAAGTTTTGAGTAGCTATGCACACAACATATTATTAAACCTAGTACTGTCAAACAAGAGGTTGGTTTTCATCACTCAATCATGAGTCTGAGGATTTGGACAAGATTTAGGAGGTGATGGCCATATCAAGGCAAGAGACACTACAAGAAAAAAGCACATTGGTGAGGGTCATGCTTGTGATGGACCTTTAAGGTCCGTCACCAATGTCACATATGGTGACAGTCCTTAAAAAACCGTCACTATATGTGTATATAATGATGGTCCTTTATGGTTCGTCACCAAGGACATTTTCAATGACACTTTTGGTGAGGGTTTTTAAAGGCCCATCACTAATTCTCTCTTTTGTGACACTTCTAGTGATGAACTTTTAATGACCCTCACCAATGCTCTTTTTGTTACTTTTGGTGACAGAAAATGTCCGTCATCATCGGTCATTAAAAAACCATCAGTGTATATAGTGATGGTTCCTTAAGGTCCGTCATCCAAGCCATTTTCAATGACACTTTGGTGAGGGTCAAACAGTGGCCCATCACAAATTCTCTCTTTGGTGACAATTCTAGTGACAAAACTTTTAGTGACCCTCACCAATGCTCTTTTTGTTACTTTTGGTGACCTGGCCAAAATGCACATCATCATTGATCATTCCAATGAGTTTTTGATGACACTATGTGCCTGTTAATATATTTTTTGTCAAAAGATAAAGATTTAATACAATTATTATGGAGTATTTTTTATAACATGTCAAAGGCCATAGAGTTTAGGGTCAGTCAATTTTTTTAGAAGTAATTAGTGTGTATCACTTCGCTCAAGTAATGACTAGTCAAATAGAGATTTCCTATGAGTCGACATATGATTCATATCTATTAAGTTTATTATCTAGAAAATTCCCTTTAGATAAAGTTCCACTATTGTGTGTAGGAAATATATTATTTAATACATAATCAAGCTTTGACAATTCTATTAATGAGAAAGACCTAACAATCCTCAACAATCTGGGCACACCTTAAATTAATTCTTTGGCACACACTAACATTTCTTAGCACCCCACATGTCTTGGAACATCTTTGTACCTAGAACATATTGTGATGACACTGACGCCAAAGCACATGGTGGCATGCGCTAGCACAACATGGAACTCTCCTGGCATGTGTTGGCGTGCTTCATATAGTCCCTAGCATGCACTGGAACACCTTGGTTGAATGCATTGACATACATTAGCACTTGGCACATAATGCCATTTGGCATGTATTAGGACCTATTATTAGTGTGCCTAGCATGCCCCTTTTCAAAAAGATAAAGTCCTGACTTATTAACCCTCTTAATATTGGTTCTTCCTTTTGTTGCCTTGAGACATACTGACAGACCTTGGCACCCTGCGACACAATATCCTTAGCACCTAGCATGTATTGACATATATTGGCACTATTAATTGGCATATGATATAATTAGCACACCCTGGAACTCCCATGCACACTTTGGGAATTCTTGACATGCCTTGATATTCCCTAGCATGCCTTACCAATGCTTAGCATACCTTGTCACTCCCTCCTTGGCATGAAAACTAACACTCATTAACACTAGTCTCTGGCACATGTTCCTCATATTCATTAGCTACCATGAATTTTCACTTAGTGCTCCCTTAATGTTTTTTCCTATTAATCCTTAACACTCATCAACATGCATTATCACTATCTAGCACACCTTAGCACCCTTCAACATTCCCTTCCACTTCATAACATGCATAACACTAGTCCCTGACACATATTGGCGCTTGGCACGTGTTGGCGCTTGGAAAGTCTTAGCATGTATGGAATACATTGAGATGCCTTGGTATGATTTGGCATGGTTTAATATTAAATTTATTTGTGATTATCAGTTGTTGGAAAGTAGATGAGAAGCAAAAAAGGAATACTTGGCACTTAGAATGCACTAAGACTTTGCACTTGGCACCTATTGTTGCCTAGTGTTGGTGTGCCTAGCATGCCCCTCTTGGAAAAGGTAAATTGATGACTTATTAACCCTCTTATGTGTTCATTTCCTTGTATTTTAACTTTTTTCTCCCTTTTGTTGTCTTGACATTCCCTGACATGCATTGACACACCCTTGCACATCTTGGCATGCCTTATCACTTAGCACATATTAGCATGTTTGACATGTATTCCCACTATATGGCACATCAAGGGGGTGAAGAGAGATGTAGTCCTAAAGTAGGTCGAGTACGAGGGCCGAGTAAGGGTTGCTAAAGGGAGGTCATGATCATCCTCCAAGAGCAAGATCATCATGTGAGGGTTCAGAAGAATGTTGCATACCTTAATGGTCGGTTTGTGCTAGGAAGTAGGATGGCATGTTGTTGGTTCTCTTATGGCAGATCGAGCTTAAGAGATGTTTCTCATGAGAATCTAGCCATGTGATTTCAATGTTGTCTTTGTGTGAAGGCCGCATCAAATTATAAAATGTTGAAATTTGCAACAAGAAACAGTGAGATTGGAAACCAAAAAGGATGAAAAAAAAATGCACCCACACTGGTGAGGAATTTTGATGCACCAAGAGTGAGGAATGTGGGGCATCTAATTTATTTTTCCCTTAAATAAATTGTAATTTCATCTCATAACAACTTGTGTCAGTTAATTAAATCATGGTGACTGAGTTAGCTCAAGAAATTCGAGTTGAGGGTCTAAGATGAGGCATCTAGAGGGATTCTAATATTTTTGGGGTCCAGTTGAAGTTGATGCATTAGTGGGGTGAAAGTGTAATTAACTTAATTAAATGAGTTAAAATCAGTTTAACTAGTTCTAACCGAGTGATGAGCTAGTGAGAGGTCTAGTGAATTAAATTAGATTTAATTCACAATGGGTGATCAATCATATAACTAATAATTCAATATTAATTGTTGCATGCATGTCAGTTTTTAGGAATACCCAGTTCAAACAGAGGTTAAAGGTAACATAACTATCATTTGTATTCAGAGAAAATTTCCCATGTGCAATTATAAAGTCATTGGGATGCCATCATGGATTTCACAATCAAGGAAGACTGATTTTCCTAATTAATAATGAGTTAATTCCCTAGGAATTGCATGAGCAAGGTAGACTGAAGTAAGGATGATAATTGGCTAAGTAATAGACTGGGTTTGCCTAGATCAACTGGAGGCAATTGAAAGAGTGCTAGAGAATCTCATGAGAGATTAAGCATTAATGTATTGTTTCATGATTCCTTGACTTAATACACAATAGAGATATACGGGTTTTGAGCAGTTTCTTTCCCCAAATACATCATGTTGTTGTGTAATTAATAATTTATTTCTCTTACTTATATGTGATTGTGCGATCGTGTTTTGTTTCTGCAAATTGTAGGAAGGATTCAGTATCTTGTTTTAGTAGATTACAAGATCAGATTGAATCTCATTGGCTAGATTTTCTACATGTTATCAGAGAAGGAATTTTTTGGGCGGTGAGTTTGCAAAGAATATCTGAAGATTTTGGTGTAAAATTTTCAAAAATAAATAGAATACTTGGATTCCTTGTGAAAATCTTCCCAAATGGAAAAATAAATTGGTCAAATTGGAGCTCGAATGAGGAAGATATCATCGATTTAAAATCAACTCTTTTTTAGAAACTTTTTGTAACGTTGAGACAATTACACTCTGCACGAGTCAAGAACCTATATGTACTTAAGGTACCAGATGCATGAAAAGCTTTGAGGAGAAAGGCAGAAGTTAGAGACTCGGTGGTTTAGAGGGAGCATAAATTACCTCTCAACATGCATTCTCATGAGAAGTAGTCTCAGAAGGTTCTGGAGTAGCTGCCACAATTAGAGAAGTAGAGAGGAGACCGAGTGGAAGCGTCCACTGAAGCAGAGACCTCCATGAGGGGGAAATTTTGAGCCAAATGGGAAGATGGAGCAGCCATACCTCAAGGTGTAAGGTGGGGTGATGTGTAGACATAACCCCAAGATAAGAAATTTGCTGGCGTGTCTCATGGATTGAACCTGGCTATGAGGAGCCCAAAGTACAACAGTAGTAGGAAGGATCATGTAGATTGATGTAGTCAGATGTCATCAAGACAAAAATCAGAGTGATAGATGTCAAATACTGGAGCACAAATCAGAGTTAGCAACAGTTCGGAGGGCACGAATGCAAATGTCAGTAGCAGCGTAGAGAATCCAGCACTAGACAGGTGCAGTAGCTAGCAGCAGTCAGAAGACTCTAATGACAGGTGCATTATACTGATTTAGTTGTTCAGAGGCTATTCAGTTTCAGGATTTGCAGGTGCAAACAACTCTAGAGAAGTGTAGCATACAGAACATTCCAAAGGTACCAGATGGGGATTGATTGAATTCCTTTCTTGTTGAGAGGGAGTGTTGAAATTTCCAACAACAAACAATGAAATTGGCAACTAGAAAAGAAAAGAAAAAAATGCACCCACACCGGTGAGGAATTTTTATGTACCAGGAGTGATGAATATGAGGCATCTAATTTATTTTTCCCTTAAATAAATTGGACAATAAATTGTAATTTCGTCTCATAACAACTTGTGTCAGTTAACTAAATCATGATGATTGAGTTAGCTCAAGAAATTCGATTTAAGGTGATTGAGGTGGATAGTGGTGGCCACCCACCTATTCCACTTGGGCCCTCGCCATTGTCTCTTTTAGTTTTTCAGTTTTCTTAATTATAGCACAATTTACTATTTTTTTTCAAATTTTCGGGTCGTAAACTTCCAGAGCCATTTTGAGGCCCCAAACGACATTTTTTGGGCATGAAAGGTTTAGCGATTTCATATAAATGACATTAGTATTTGTAGTCCTCGGAGAGATATTTCTAACGAGGTATCATGTGAGTTAAACGAATATCATATGACCAAGTTACGACCCCAGGAAGTTGGCTGCCCAACTAACCCCAACGAGGCCCATAAATTCTTGGTGTTACATCTCCTTGGGTTAGGGTTTTTGCTGTTTAGGGTTTTATCTTATTTTTAAATAATAAAAGGACCCTTCATCCTTATTGTAGCACAGTTCAGAGGAACATAACTGTCAGTTGTATTTATAGAAAATTTCCCATGTGCAACTATAAAGTCATTGGGATGCCATGATGGATTGCGCAATCAAGGAAGATTGATTTTCCTAATTAATATGGAGATAATTCCATAGGAATTGCATGAGCAAGGCAGGCTGAAGGAAGGCTGAGAATTGGCTAAGTATTAGACCAATTTTTCCTAGATCAATAGGAGACAATTAGCAGAGTGCTAGAGAATCTCAAGAGAGATCAAGCACTATATTGTTTCATGATTCCTTGACTTAATACAAAATAGAGATAGAGGGTTTTGAGCAGTTTCTTCCCTTGATCCATCTTGTGTTGTGCGATTGATAACTTGTTTCTCTTACTTATATGTGATTGTGCGATCGTGTTTTGTTTCCACAAATTGTAGGAAGGATTCAATATCTTGTTTTAGTACATTACAAGATCAGATTAAATCCCATTGGTTAGATTTTCTACATGAAATAGAATAGAGGGTTGATACCATCTTTCCTTGTGGTGGTTAGTAGGCCGCAAGGTCTGTGATAAAGACCAACATAAATGGAGGAGCGCTTGCATTGTAATTTAGAGCCATAACAGAAGTCGATGCAGGCGTAATATTGACTGAGTTAACCCTAGTTTGAGGGTCAACATTGAGATCTGAAGTTCATGTCAAGATTCAGTCAAAGAAATTCCCAGAATCTATGGATCCATATGGCTAGGTCGAGTCTCTTATGGAGGCAAGAGTCATGTTTTTTCTATGTTTAGATAGGGTTTTTTCTACAACAATTAGATGTACATAAGTATAATTCCCTAGTTAGGAAAATTTCCTAGCATGTTTAGTTCATAAGGTATGTCCTTAAGACTGTGACAAATTTGTGTAGAAGAAGATGGGTTGTGACCCTTAGAGCGAGGTTTATTTTTTCAATAAAGATTGTAGATTTGGAAGATGGTTTGCAGATTTAGTATGTGTGGAGACAATAGACCCAAGGGAGGGTGGAACTTGAGCAGGAGATTGAGCATGCAGAAGAAATGTGCCATATGAAGAATGGATTGACAAAGATCTGAAGAAACCTATAAAAAATTAGTAAATGTACTATTAGTGGCTGATTTGTGACCCTATTTCAGTCATCTACAGATTGTTAGAAGTATGATAAGAGGAGTAGTTAATATTTTTTCATAGATTGGACAACAAAGATCAGATTTTCGACACACAAGAACAATGATCTTGAGAGGACTCAAACCATTGTTAGATGGCAGATTTGAAGAGCCCTAGATGAAGACAATATTGTGGGCCCTAGATCAGTAAAAATAATTGACTGTGGTTGGGCAGATTGATGGTAGTCCAAGTACATTTGGAGGGTTGTTAGGTTATTGTCAAAGAAGACTAATCCTGACTCTTATTCTGGTGAAGGACAACAAAATTGGTAGAAGGGCAGGTGTATATTGGTAGAAGGGCAGGTGTATAGGGCCTGAGGATGTGCAGACTTTGAAGGACTAAAGTAACAGTCAAGTGGGCCAACCAACTAGCCCTATTTCACTATATTGTAGAGGATTGATTCAGAGAGAAGAAGGGCAACCTCCATATCCCTGGACTTCTCATCTTGGAGCTATAGTATGTAAAATGTGGGCATACCAAAGAGTTGTTCACAAATGGAATTGTGAAAAACTTGTTACCACTCAAACTAGTAGTGGACCTAAAAGGGGTTCCTAAGAGGGAAACTGCTAGGACAAGGGAAATGATGGAGCCATTGTCACCACAGCTAAGGCTCCTTTCTCTTCACGGACTGTCACCGATGGGTGGAGTCTTTGTAGTTTAGGAAGTCACTTGTAGAGTATAGGTGAATGAATAGGTGGGAAGTGACCCTTGAAACCCTTTCCCTAAGATAAAATAAAGAGTGGGGATTGCTTTCCTTTTAAGGAAGGGAATTTATCTTATAGGGAGAGATAGTGGGGATTGAAGGGTTGAGGGAGAAGAAAAATACTTATGAAGGAACTTCTCAATCCCTAAAATCCTTTGGGAACTTGGATTCCCAAATGGTCCTTGATAAAAGGCCTTTGACACCAAATGGGGTAAGAAACAATAGAGAGATAGACATCGAAAAATTTAAAATGTTAGGGAAACAGGAAAGCAACTAGGTAGCATGGTAGAAAGCACGACAAAGAAAATTAAAAAAATTGAAAACCCTAAAAATTAGCACCCAGCCAAACATCACCACAATATTTTCTTTAACTCTAAATCTCCAAATTCATCAACTTATATCCTGTATTAAAACCTGATCCTCTCTATTAGCCATTCTGAATATAAGGCTGAGAACTTAATACAGAACCATCACCTACATGTAGTGATCTTATTCTGTGACCAGACAACCTACTTTCATGAAGACACAGAAAGGTAAACTCTCTCTGCCAAGATTTTCCATACAGCCCAGGTTGAACAACCACATATACATCCCCAGTTTTTTCTCTTCAGACTTGTAACATAGAAGAGCTTTGTCTGACCACCTTCGAGTTGCTCCCAGAGTCACCCAGGCAAGCCCTCTTAGCATCATCCTCTTTCCATAGTACATAATTAGTAATTTAATTAACCATAACAGTTTCTTGATCATGCAGGTATTTCAAATATATTTCCAGTAAGCATAAACCTTTCATGTTAAACAATCAGGTCAAAATACTTTAGACTATGATGCAAAAAATGCAAAGAAACCTCACCAACACTCAAAGGAAAAACAAAGTCAAAACTCTACAAAGTAAAAATAGATATCCAATAAACTTCATTCCACCACAAAAATGTGCTTAACTAAAGAAAATTCTAATTACTGTGCTTTCAAGACAAAGCTTTCAAGGGCAATGATGTTATAAACATACCCCTACACCTCGTGAACAATAAATGTGTATAATTATACCATCATAAGGCTCATTTTAAACATCATTATTATTATGGAAGTGGGCTATCCCATCTAAAATCATTTTATTCAGATGAATAGTGTGGAGAAACAAAATATTAACCTGGGATAATTTGACTAAGTGTGGCTTCCTGGGTCCTAGCTGATGCCCTTTTTGTTTGTTAGATTTCGAATTTGTTGCTCACATATTTCTATCCTCCCTTGAGGTACATACAATTTGGTCTTTTTTATCTCGTTATCTGCTTGATCCTACATGGATGCCCATGAATATTACTCAGGTTTTCGAATATTGGGAGGAAGCACCTCAGAAATACATAATGTTTCCTTTATTTTTATTTTGGGAAGTATGGCTTGCTAGGAACTGTTGCATTTTCAATGGGAGGTCGTTGGTTCACTCTTAGGTTTATAGTACTATCATGATGTGGATTAGTGGTCTCCCTTCCAAATCTGTCCCTCTTTTGGATATTTCTCATCGTCTTCGACCTTTCCTAACGGCCCTACCTGCAGGATATTTTGATGGAGCAAAGTAGGAGGGAATCTGTGGATGTGGTTCCTGGATTAAACTCAATCATAAAGATCAATATCACAGCTTATGGAACGGTGGTCCAGGCACTAACACAGAGCTAGAATTGATGGCTCTCTAGAGTGTGTTGTGGTGGTCCACGCACTAACCAGTGTTTAATGAATTTTAAAACCAAACCGAACCCCATTTCAGGGCTCGATACCATAAATCCTGATAGCCTCATAATTTTTGTTCTCTTTCTTTTTGGCATTACCACAAACGCGTAAGGTAGCATTGTATTGAAAAGCGGCTCCCCGGTCATTTTTATAAGGAGTTTTGAGGGTCGGATGAATTCCTATTGTTAGGGGCCATAAGATCAACTTATTTATGGAATTCTTAAGACATTAGTTAGGGAAAGTATCCCTCCTAAGAGATTTTTGAGAGCCAGCATCGGCAGCAGGAGAAGAGTCATCATTAGTACCAGTAGTTGAAGTTTACTGAGTTAAATGAGAAGCTGTAGAACCAGAGCCATGATGAAGAATGATTGCTACCACTCAATGGATGATATGTCTTTATATTCCCCCATGAATGAGGACGGATCGATACCCTTGTTTTTGGGTTGGGGTAGGGTCTCGTTGTGATTTATTTATTGCCTCAAGTTTTGCACAGGCACAAAACCCCATCTGAATCAATGACATCAAAAACATACTTCTATTTCCACGAAGTGGGTAAGCCTCGCACTGTGAGGGGTATGTATGATTACATGAGGGAATAGGTAGAACCGTAATGGATCCAGCGAAGAAGAAGCTCCTAAGGGAGGATCGATGTGTTATTTCAAACCCCATCAAACAAATGGATCGGATGCAACAATTAATGGGTGCACAACGAGCAGGTTACTCAGAGGATTCATTCGCTGCCTCTGTAACAAGTATTTATGACTTTCCTTTTTCTCCATTATGTCAATTCCTTTTTTATTTCTCTGTGTCCCTTTCTTATGTCATGCATATATGAAAAATGAAATCGGTTAGAGATCATGATTCAATTAATATATTCATCTTATTTTGGATTAAATTAAGCCAGAACCCAGAGTGTAAACTTGATCACTCCAAGATTTCAACTGTGATAGAAATATTTATGTAGGGTATATTGAGTTTAAGGCTTTCAGATATTGCAAGTTCCAGAGAGAAAAATCTATCTTTAAATTAAACTCTGAAACCCCTAAATGTAATTTCCACGGCAATGAGGTATCTAAGAAGGTGTAAGATACATATATTCAGAGTTAAATCGAGATCTATTACTTAGATCTTTGATGATGTGACCGTGAAATCCCCTCACGAAGCCGACCTCCCTTTGAGGTTTCGATTTGCAACAAAACCAGTGTGGTGGGCTCGTTTCCCATGAGGGAAGAATCCTCAATAACCTCAAATAGTTTTATCTAAATTCGAAATTCAACAGCATGGTTTTCCTTGAAATTGAATGACATAGTACTAGTCTCTCCGACTACATTTTATTTTAAAAAGTGTGTTTAGGGGGATTCCTCTCAAACTGGCATATAGAACGTGTTATTCTACTGTGGAAATATTCCTTTCTTCTCAGTTCCTATGCAAGCGTTTGTGGAACTGTCCTCACGTGCCTGTCAAAAACCACCATAAAATCGAGGCTGAGCTCCCTTTCCGATTCTAATAAGCGAGAAAACCAAGGACACGGTTTTGATTTGCATGACAAAGCTAGCATCAATAATTTGAAGTAATTTTTTCCCATTATGGTTGTGTGATGATTTGTTTTGTGTTAAACTTGAGAATTGGTGAATGGAGGAATTAATGCTTTCATGGATATGAAACC
Source organism: Pinus albicaulis (assembly GCA_034641835.2). NCBI lineage: Eukaryota > Viridiplantae > Streptophyta > Pinopsida > Pinales > Pinaceae > Pinus > Pinus albicaulis. The sequence continues at coordinate 1,550,417,730 of CM076582.1, forward strand.
AAAAATACTTCCGGAGGATAGTTTGAGCGACAAATTAATGCTTTTGGTGGAGGATATGAATGCAAAGTTTGGGTTTTGTTCTAGTAATTTGCTAACAGATAAAACCAATTAAACTAGAAGTTTCCCCAGAAGGTGCAAAGAGAGGCCGATAGGTGTATTGTCTTGAAGTAATTGTAGTTTTTGACATGAAGCAAGTCAATGATAATATAATTTGTTATTTAGTCAATGAAAATAAATGCCCATTTAAAAGTAAAGTTGAAAAACCTGGAAAAATAACCAATCTATGGAGTTCGAGAAAACTTTGTGATTGGTTTAATCATTAGTGCAGTGATCTATTGCTGGAAATTATTAGTGCAGTCCTACAGTGGTTTTGAACATCAGAAAATGAGAGTTTCATAGCTTCCTTGGAGAGAGCCTATGCTTTTGTGCTAAGCTCTCTGAGCACATGGCTAAAAGATAGTCAACCAAAGGAGAGAATTACCTCCTGTATTTCATGAAGAAGTCACTGTAAGAACGCATTTTCAAATTATTTTTCTTGTTTTCCCAGTGGATACCATTAGTTGTAGTTTTTTTATGTTTTTGAGGGAGGCTACTGTGAGATATGTTCTTAATGGCCAAGGCTACAAATTCGGCATGACTATGTGATATATGTTCCTTTGGCTACAAATTCTGCATGATTATTTGACCTGTGTCTTGGAGTACATCGGATATGCATGTAATGGGAATGGTTCAGAAATAAGACCACATTAACCCTAACTGCTAATTGAGATTAACAATTAGCAGATGGAAAAGTCATAAATTTGAAGTTAAGTGAACACAACCTAGAAACAACAAATATTGACAAAACCCAGGTACACCACCCACTTTCAACTATTAATTCACGACACTGTCAGCAAGGTTTACCTTAGTTACGAACTTTCACTTTTAACACTTTTTGTCGCTACACCTAAGCAAGGTTTACCTTAGTTATGGCCTTTCACGTTTCACACTTTTTGTCACTACACCTGAGTATTTCACATGGACCCAAACGTCACAAGAATAATTAACTCAACTTCTTCTGGGAAAATTGAAATCTTTATCTTAGTTACTAACTTTCACTTTGTAATAGTTATTTTTCACTACACGTTAGTATTTGACATGAACCCCAATGCCAGAAAGCACAATGAACCCAAATGCTTCTAGATTAATTGAAATCAGCTTATCCCTTAGGTAAATCTTATGAAGTAATGCACCTGAAGGTGGCAGATGACTTATTATATTTTTCATTTTTTTCAAATATGGAATTTCCAATGGAGAAGTCAAACATCCCTCAGGAATATACCTAGTATATCACATCACCTTGAAAATGATGAGATATTCATGATTAAGAGTATAGGTGTTAAGTTCTTGAACATCTTCTATGCCATTTCAGATTAGGGCACAATACTGAAGAAGATAGAACATGCTAATAGATTGATAGAAGTCAAGCCAAAACAGAGGTAATAAATGGTGGTGTTATGACGATTAGCAGGATGCTTCTACCAGCAAATTCTCCAATAGGTCATTCAGCCAAGCGTGTCACAAATCACCCTAGAACAACCCAAACAAAGAATAGTCCATATATATCATAGCTCCAATGCTATCCAGAGAGAGAGAATTCCTCCATAACAATGTGTTTCAAATGAACTCGGAGTCTCTCCAATATACAGGAATATTTGGGGGTGCGTGACACATCCTTTAAGACATTTAAGCCTATATTTTATTCCAGGCTGACCTAGCACATAAGTGGAATAAATTCAAAGTAAATATTCTGCTCATCTAATCGAGATGATCTTTAGATCAATCTTACACCTCTCTGAAAGAGGAATCCATTAAAAATATTGGCATCATCATCTGAGCAGCACAACTCAAAGTTTGGACCTAGTTGTCCAATTTTAACACTCCTTCTCAACTAGGGAGAACTCCGTCCACTAGTGCAATCCAAACATCGTGCATCATCTCGCCGTAACTTGCTTTGTTGGCCTCTTTATTTCAGAACAAAATTGGGTCAGTCACAAAGACATCTTGTCCTTCATCTTGAACTCAGCAGCGATCTCCCTCTTGCATTGATGAATAAGAGGGTTAGCACCTATCAAGAAGAGGTCTTCCACATACAGCACTAGAATGAGAGGCTTCCCTTGGACAACCTTGAAGTAAAGGTTTGGATAAACATTACTTCGAGTGAAACCCAACTTCATCAAGTAGCTATCTATCCTCTCGTACGAAGCTCTCGGTGCTTGCTTCAACCCATAGAGGGATTTCTTCAACCTGCAGACATGGTTGTCCCGATCCTGGACTTCAAACCCCAAAGGTTGTTCTACATACACCTCTTTCTTTATTGCACCATGAACAAAATCGGTCTTGACATCCATCTAATGAAGACTCCATCCTTGTGTAGCAACAAGGGCTATGATTGATTGAATGGTGGTATATCATGCTACAGGTGCAAATATGTCATCATAGTCTATTCCTTCCTTTTGAGAGAAGCCATGGGCAACAAATCTTTCCTTGAAATTTTCAGCACTTCCATCAGATCCATGCTTGATCTTGTAGAGCCATTTTCTGGTGAAAAATGATTTGTCCTTCGGTCTTGCAACCATATCCGAAACATTATTCTTCATTATGAACTCATATTCTTCGTGCATAGAATTCTTCCAGACTTGATGCTTTACAGCTTCCTCAAAAGATCCAGGTTCAGAATGTACAATAGTACTCATGGCAACCAGATAGCCTTGGTATCTACACGGCTTCTTGCTTTCTTGGAATGTCCCCCTCGGGGAAACATGTCCCTCAGCATCTTCGAGAGTGTCCCTGAGCCATGATGGTCTCTTTCTTAGTGAAGGAGATGGATCGATTGCATCCATTGGTCCTTCAACATCAGGCATTGTCTCATCCTGCAGTTCTTCTTGATTTCCAGGCCTTGCTTCATGATTTTCCTCAGATCTCGGAAGATCTACTACTTTCTTCAGGGAAGCATCTTCGTCAAAAGTGACATCATGGCATATCACTACTTCCCTTTGACCAGGTACATAGACTCTATAGGCCTTAGAAGTTTCGTTGTAGCCCACAAACATTCCTTTCTTCCCAGAAGCATCCAGCTTACTTCTCTTTTCTTTTGGCACATGAAAATAAATAGGACATCCAAAAATTCTAAAATGTGAGACATCAGGTTTCTTACCAGTGAAAACCTCTTTGGGAGTTTTGGAGTCCAGGGCGGAATGAGGGCATCGGTTTTGAATGTATACAGCAGTATTCGCAGCTTCTCCCCACAGAAACTTCGGTAGACCTTGGTCACATAGCATGGCACGGGCAGCTTCCACAATGGTCCTGTTCTTTCGTTCAGCAACGCCATTTTGCTCAGGAGTATAGGCAGTAGTAGTCTCCCTCTTAATGCCAGCTTCTCTGCAAAAGTCCTTGAACTCATTTGACTCGTATTCAGTGCCATTGTCGGTCCTCAAAATCTTGATCTTCTTCCCTATCATATTTTCCACCAAGGCTTTGAAGGTACGGAACCACATGAAAGCCTCATCCTTCTTCTTCAAGAAGTATATCCAGGTTTTGCGGGAGAAGTCATCAGTGAATGTCATATAGTAAGAACATCCTCCCAGGGATGTCACGGGTAGCAGACCAGATAGATCAGAATGGACCAGTTGCAAAATATCAGATGTCTTTGTGACACTTGAGGGGAAAGGTCCCCTTGTATGCTTTCCTTTGGCACAACCCTTACATACACCTTCATGATTATTTCCAAAATCAGGCATCCCTGTCACCACCTTCCTTGCTTCGGGAAGGGCCTTGTAATGAAGGTGTCCAAACCTCCGGTGCCATAGTTCAGTTTGTCGGATAGTATCACATGTCATAGCTCCTAGTGGACTTCCTTCAACCTGGTAGAGTGTTCCAACTCTAAAACCAATCATGATAGCTTCCTTGAGATTCTTCTTCCACATGCGCACCTTTCCATCAGTGAATGCCACATTGAAGCCTTTGTCTTCGATCGCTGATATAGACACAAGGTTCTTCTTCAATTTTGGTACATAAAGTACATCCTGCAAATGTAGGACTTGTCCTTGAGACAAGTGAAGGGTCACAGTCCCTGTCCCTCTCACGGGATATGTGGCATTATCTCCAAGGATAATTTCCAGATTAGTATCCTTCTCAACCATGTCAGAGAGTGCTTCCTTGAACCCAGTGATGTGTCTTGAGGCACCACTATCTATCAGCCAGACATCCATAGTGTCGGGCGGGGATGCAACAAAGAGGGCAGATACAAGAATGCATTCATTTCTTTTATCAACAACATTTGACTCCTCATACCTGGAGTTTCTAGACCTTTTGAAAGGTTGATTGTTTCCACCAGAGGGAGCCTTCCTCTTTCCTTTGGACCTATTGTTTCTTTGATTTCCATTCCTCCAGTTGTTGTTGTTGTCATCACTATTGGGAGAATCCTTCTTGAAAGGACATTCTCTAGCATGATGACCTGGCCTATGACAAGTGAAACACTTGCCCTTCTTTCCTTGGGCCCCTGCTCTTCCTTTGTTCTTTGAACCACCAGAGTTCTTCTTTCTAGAATGAGCAGCGTAGGCAGCATTTCTGTCATTTTCGTATTCCTTCATTCTTGTCTCTTCTTGCATGCATATTGACAGTAGCTCGTCAAAGTTAGGAATTGTATTATTATTGAGAATGGTAGTGTTGAATACTTGCCATTCATATGGGAGCCCTCCAAGTGCGGTGAGTACCATCTCACGATCAGCTATTGTCTCCCCAATAGCCATAAAATTGTTCATGATCTCGGTCAGTTTCAGAAAGTATGTTTGGACAGATTCATCCCTGCCTTTCTTCAGATTCTTCAATTGATTCTTGAAGAATAGCACTTGGTTTGCATTGTTTACTTTGAAAATTTGTATCAGCTTATCATACATCTCTTTGGATGTGCCTAGCTTGATATGTAGGCAACCAAACTTTTATGTATGGATTCCCTGATCATTAGCTTTGCTTTGATCTCCCCCTTCTTATACTTGGTTTTAGCAATAGCAGTAGTAGTGGATGGAGGTTCTTGTATCTTACCCAGTACATAGTCCATGAGATCATGGTCTTCTAATTTGAGATCTAATATCATCTTCCAAGCATGGAAGTCATCTCTTCTAGTCAGCTTGTCATCCTCCTTGAAGCCATAACTTGTGGAACCCATTTTTCTCTTTTGGTGATTGCTATAAGTTAGGGCTTGTCTTCACCTCAGCGCTGATACGATGTAAATTTATGTATATGTTCTATTCTTGATGCAACTTTACTTTTATCAACAGCAATCACATGAATTTACAAGTAAAATGCAGATAGAACATACCTTGATCCTTTAGAAGACAAGTCAAAAATAGATAAAGGTGATGGTGCATTACGATGGTCAACATGATGCTTCAACCAAAAAATACTTCATGGTCAGCCAACCGAGCATGTGTCACAATGGTCCTCAAAATAGTCACATGGTCAACTTAGAAGTCAACCTTAGAAAATTCAATGCTGCCCCAAAAAAGTCAACATATGTTAGCGGCATTAAAATTCAATGTAGCTCAACTTTTGGTCAACCTTTGACCTCGATTTCCATGCCAAAGAGTATGGCCTCCTTAGATTGAAGTCTCCTCCAAAATTCAGCCCAATCGGACCATGCGTTAACCAAAGTCAATGCTGGTCAAACTTCCCTAGAAACCCTAACCGCAGATTTTTGGTTGTATTAAATTCCGTCCTTCTTGTTGCGGTAAACTTCATCCTTCTTGCTCCTTAGATGCTCGTATAAGAGGAGGAGATGTGTGTTGAGATCGGTGGAAAATGCTCCAATGTTGACCCTATAAATACCAATCATGAGAGGTGTGTGACACATCTGCTGGGGGTAAAAACCTTAAGGCCGACCTGCACTTAAATTTATTATAAATAATAAATTCAAAATAAATTTTCTTCTCATCAGATTAAAATCAATTTTAGATCAATTATACACCTCTCTGAAAAAGGAATCCAATACAAATATTGGAATCTTCATTTGAGCATCACAAGATGGAGTTTGGACCTAGTTGTCCAAATTTAACACTTCTCCACAGTGAAGTAAAGGTATAAACTTGTCATGTTCACAAAGTAACTCTCACTTTCCCAAAAATCACTCGATGCACCGAGCTGACACCTACACAGTTGAAGAATTTCCTCCTTGTTCTTATCCAACACAATTGTGTCCGGGCCTTCAAAATTGAACAAGAACTTAGTATCTCATCTGCTACATCTTTGATTTCATTTTCTGCTATAATTTTCAAGAGCTCGAATGGCTACGACGTGTGCAGGTTATATCCTTCAGCCTTTGACTTTTCACTTAAAATCCTCCTCGTGTACAATGTTATCCATTGCTTAACATGCAATTTCTTCTAGCAACCTTCTTCAGAGTTATTTTGTTGAAAGGGTTCTGAAACCCATTAAAGATGGCGGTGAACCGGATTTTAGTGGCTCTGGTAGCCGAAAATAATTTTACTATGAAATTTTACGCCATTCGCACAAGCTTAAAAAAAATCTGTAGGCTCCATCGTTTGATGGTTTAGAGGGTTGCATCGTCTCCCTCTCAGCTATTGCTCAACCGACAACACAATGGGTCAATCCTCCAAGCGGTCTGTGCCTAAAGATGGCCTTCTACGCTGGGTACTTCTTGGAGATTAGAGATGGACTCATCAGTCAACCCCCTTATACCCTCCAGCATTGAATGCATGCCATCAGGATCCCCCTTGGTCAGCTCAGAGTGGGATCGCACAAGCTTCAGGTGGAAAAAAACCACCATATTGACAAGACGGAGAGGATCTGTCAACTTTTTCACTTACAGGAGGTGAAAACTGAGTGACACTTCATCTTCAGATGCCCCATCTACTATGGGATCCGCGGGCACTTTTATTGCTTATCAGCCAGCTTCCTTAGATACACTGACCAGAGATGCTTGTCACTTTACCTCAAGGAGACCTTCAGACACTGTTTGAATCTACTCCAGCCTCCGTCCGCCTTGGCCACCACACAGGGGGTAACTGAATTCTTCAGAGCACTCCCAGCGTCGTAGGGCACCAAGAGAGCCACCAATCGATCCTTAGACCATGAATGTAGGTTAGTGCGGATCCGGGAATCTCGTCCCACTATACCCCAACAAAAATCCAGAACCAGGCACCCCCCCACCTCCAAGGGGAGCCCCAAATCCTCCCGATGGCAGTGGTAGCAATCGAACTCCTCTTCAGGGTAGCAGACATTGACAAGTTTCTTTTAGTCCTCTTCTAACAGCCTCAGATGCTAGGAGAAGGAGTCTCCCCCCACTCAAGAGGCTCATCCTTCTCCTCTAGGACTTCTTCATCACAACTCATTGTCAAGATGTTTCACTCATCTAGACTTTTACTTTTGTATTCTTTTTAGTTTTTCTTTTCCTACTCTTATAAAGAAAGGGGACCATTTGGTCCACCAGCTAGTATGCTGTAATCATTGTAACCAACAGTCCCATTGACATTTTTGTGGTAATTCGTTGGACATTAATAAAATCATCTTATATTTATCTATTACTTTGTCTTCCATATTAAGTATATATTGTTTAATGACCATAGTGTTTATTTCAAGGATCGAGGTTCATTTTTCTTTAATCTATCCATATCAATTTTTGTCTCACTCAGAATGATGTATTGGGAACATCACTAGTAGAGCTTTCTATGGAGAAGGAAATATAACCAATTGAATTGTCAAAGTAATGTTTGTTATCTTCGTAACTGAGATAAATTTGAAGATGTCGACAGTCAGGTATGAAGGGAGGGTATCAGGGATGGAAAAAAAGAAAAAAGAATTAGCATTCTCCCGGCCTAGTGGAATTTGTCTAGGATATCTTTTAAAAACATCATCTGAGAATTGTTTACAATTTCTTTTTTTTTTAGATCAGCAAATAATGGACCTTACCAAGAATTATTGTAGTGAACATATCGAAGTTAAAATTTCATTTCCATATGTCAGAGTAAAATGAGGTAATAAATAAAAGAGTACATAAGTTGAAAGTTCATTAGCATGCGCATACGAATGCTAAATAATGGAATAAAAACCCTTTTAGCTAATTCATCCATCCATTCTTCGGGCACTCTGCTGTCCACTAGGATGTAGGCTCTGGCCTGTAGAGTAAACAAGAAGTTGGATGATGAACATAGGGTGGTCTTTGGATGTTTACAAGGGTGGTGAGATTGTGGAGCAGTTGCACTAATGCTTTGAGGTGATCTTCATAACTCAATTTTTGTAGCTTCCACGATTTGGTGTGTAGTCATATTGTAAATTTAAAAATTTGGCTAATAAATAGTAGTTATGTAGGCCCAAGGATTGGCTCAATTAGTTGAACCATATGCCAAAAGCATGTTGTTGATGGGGATGGCATAGGTCACAAGTTAAAATCCAATCGAGTCTGTCAGGGTTTCTAGCTGTTGTTGTGGTTGGTGGTTGTCCTGCTCTCCATGGTGGTCTGTGGTTGTTTAAAAGGATGATGAGATTGTGGAGCAGCTGCACTAATGCTTTGAGTTTATCTTCATAACTCAATTTTTGCATCTTCCACAATTTGGTGTGTAGTCATACTTCAAATTCCAAAATTTGGCTATAAATAATAGTTATGTGGGCCCAAGGGTTGGCTCAATTAGTTGAACCATCTGCCAAAGGAATGTTGTTGATGGGGATGGCATAGGTCACAGGTTCAAAGCCAGTCGAGTCTGTCAGGGTTTCCAGCTGCTGTTGTGGTTGGTGATTGTCCTTCTCTCCATCTCGATATTTGGGAGAAGGGGGGGTGGGGGGATCTTGGGAGGTTTTCTTTGAAAAAAAAAAATATTCATCCTTTTCATATGAACCATGAATCATGATGTAATTTCTCATGCTTTTTCATTTAAGAAGTAAAATATTGAAATATATTTGCATTTATACTATTTTATATCTTTTTTATCTTTCATGTTTTCACTTTTTTCTTGAAAATTTCTATTTTTTGGGATTCTCGCTTCCCAGTTCCTAATTTTTTTTCCATCCGCGTTCTTGCTTCTGGCAACATTGTTATCAGCTACATGTACAAGAGGATTTTAGAGTATTTTTGATGTTTTCATCAATTATTTTTCAACATTATTAAGAGCAGTAACAATACAAAGACTGCTTTTCCCTCCTTTAACAACTAATAAGCATAATGGGGATTTATTATGCATTTTATAGATTGCCTTCTTTTTTTGGCTTGGGTTGTCATCATTGTTGTTTGAGCTTATCACTGGCAGAATGATTAAGTGAGGCAGCTGCTCCAAGCACCTCTCCCAGTGGCTAAGTAGCACCTTGTTGGCATCCACTTAGTCTCTTTTTCTCTTTGAACCATCAGTGTACAATATAATCTCCTTGACTTTGAACTTAGTCTTGCATTGAACTGGGAAAGCTACAAATGCGGTCAAGCTTGCAACAATGTTCTATCCTTGACTCAATATCAGCAGCCCTCTTGTCTTCCTCATGCTTCCACACTCACTTAGCAAACCATGCTATATCTTTTTCCATTGCCTCCTTGATGATTTCTCTCACCTCCAACTTAAAAAAACAGATTATTATCCTCCAGTCATTGAAATCTCTCACCCACACTGACAAGTGACTCGTGAATTTATTTTTTGAGGAGCACATTTTCAAGGAAAATTTTCACTTCCCAAGGGGTTGCTTAGTATCATTCCACTTGGAGGACTCTTCCTGCCTATGAACATATTGCTTGTCAATCTGGATTGTCTCCTTATAGGATTCCCATCATTTTTAATTATGCAATTGACAGGCAGGACCCTCTTCCCTCACAGGTCCTTGAGGGAGCGTTTCGACTTTTCTCCTCTCCTTTCTAGCCTTCTTTTAATTGCTAATGGCTAATAGAGACTGAGATAATGTAGAGAGAAAGTGAATTAACAAGCCCAGTTCTTCCCCAGGTGTGAAAACAAACAGAAAATTGATAAGAATTAAACTATGATTTATACTACTTACTAATGGTTGCCACCATTGTTGCAAATTATGGAGGGATTTGCAAATCAGTCCATAAATTTGATGTCCTGAAACTTAAAGTATCCTGCCTTAATCTCTCTAATTGAAAAAACAGGGACATCTATGTCAGCTCTCGAAGGCCTAGTGTTTTTTCTAAGTCTCAAAATTTTGACTTACTATTAATTTCAATAATTCATTATTCTTCCTTTGAACCTCAGGTTTTGAAAATCTTGATGTCATATACTTGCCACTTAATGGCATGTTAGAAAGCCAATCAACAACCTTGTTGGTTGCTCTTGTAGCGTAATGAGATCTATTTCTAACCTTTCTGCTGAAACCTCCTTTTAATCCATTGACATTGGGGGTTCAAACTTCCAAATTCGAGAATAAATGCATTCTGTCATCACAACTTTGATTATAATTTGAGAATTACACTCCATTCCATTGCCACTCTTTCTAGGCTAGGCCTAGGAAAAAATTAACTCCGCTATAAGATCCCTCATTCTTGCTTGATTGTTGATGTTGATTCCTATTTTTTCCATATAGACTGCAATCATCTCCCCATTCCTGCTCGTTATTACCCTTCCACTAACTGCTCTTCTAGGATCCCTTTTTGCAGCCTTATCAAAATTTGACTTAAATTGTCCTCCCTTTGGGGGTTCTGTTTTGATGATGACTAGCAAAGAAAAAATGAAGTCTGTATAAGTTACTGAATATAAATATTGAGCATCTCTTATCAATAATTCACCCACAGTTAATATCTAGTCATGTACCTCATTACACCACATGGAACAAAAAGTAAACAGATAAAAGTAGACATATAACTAATTTTTTCCTAACTTACACTTAATCTTCCTAGGGAAAACAGAGCAGAGACTCTCAATCACTGCCAAATCCAAATGAAGGAAGAGTGGACCAGATAGCTACAATTTCCAAACAAGGCAGTACACTAGTGAGCACGGCATTGAAGGAGAACTAAATACTGGTCTTGATTATCTTTCCAAACAGATTAGAAATGGTGTAATTTTTGTGCTCACTTGTCTTCTAGATCAACTGACACCCCATCTTGCATTGAGAGTTGGAGTTAATAGATTCTGCTAAAGCAACAAAGTTTAAAGCCTTTGTGGTTGATACTACTGCAAGGACTAACCAAAGATCCACCCCGCATCCCTACAAAATGGCCTCAATGTCGCAATGTTATTTTTCAACACATTGGGCGAGGGATGAGCCCCCCCAAACTTGTGGAATATTTTCCTTCTCACCATACTTTTACCATAGGTATGATTGCATGATCTGCTCTAAATGCTGAAATTGAGTCTTACTAGGTAACCAACAAGATACATAATAAACATATAAGGCATAGAGGATCTGTCCAACCCCCTTGTCAACTTCCCATCTAATGAGAGGTCCTTATGATGCCAAAATCAATGCTTACTCTAAAATTGTTGAAGACACAGTACACCAATCTTGGATAGCCAATGGTGAAAGCCCCACTTCAAAATTTCAAATGCAATGCCTAGATACCTCACAATTACCCTTGGTTAAACATAAGTCCAAGCTGTGGGAATCTAGTAGGCTGAGAGTCTAACTCTAACAAATAAAAAAATTTCTCGTGGTCACTAACCACAACATCCAATGTAGATCCAAAGATGTGCAAACAAGTATGAGCACTATCAACCAAGCTCTGTTTAACACTCATAGAAATAAAGGATCCATTAGAAAAATGATTATTGACCATGTCTGACCCATCAGGATATAAGATGTCCTTCACTTGCCCCTGAATGCCAGCAACTTCAAATAGGTGAGCCAAGGCATCCATTGTCAAATATACAAATCTGGGGAAAAGGGGCACCCTTGACAAATAGATTGATTTAGCAAAATTTCAGGGGATAGTGAGTTACTAACAAGGAGAAATGTTGATGCATTAGAGAGTAGTGTGTTCACCATGGCCACACATCGTGGTCCAAAATTCAGGTACAGTTGTTCAACAGGATCTGCATTCAAGTGAATTGCATGCAGGTTCAGTTATTCCATATCATACAAACACAAAGATTCGGAAAGATTACAATCCTAGTGAATATCTACTATCAACTTTATATGATATCAAAAAAACTATCTGCCAACAAAATGTACATGAAGCTTAAAATGATGTAAATTGGTTAAAAAAAGAAGCCCATAGCTTATTTAAGCTTGGTTTCTTAAGTCTTGAGCATAGGGAACAAGTTTAAGATGTTTATGATGCTATTTCATTTAGTGTCTTAAAATTTTGTAGAGACTCTGAGTTACCAGATGAAGTAGATAAGCTTAAGAAATACTTAGCAGCAACATATCATATCAACTTATCTATTTTCCGTTCCATACCCAATTCATGGGCCATAAATCAAGTTTTCCCTATAATGCCTTTGCATCGGTTGCATGAGAAGCCAAATACACAGGAAACCTTGGCTGATTTGACATGTGATAGTGATGGAAAAATAGAACACTTTATTGGACCTAGTGGGAAGGTTGAAAGTGTGCTCTCTGTGCACCATTTGTGTGAAGGAGAGCCGTACTACATGGGATTCTTCCTTGCAGGTGTTTATCAGGTATCCTCCAAACCTTTAATCATCTTCTCCATGACGCACAGTATGTCAGGTTTAATGTTTAAATGGCTAGTCTAAAATCTGTATAGGAAATATTGGGAAATGTAGTTGATTCCTGCCACCATAGTTAGTTAATTGATTGAAATTACGACATTTAGATATGGTTATTAGAAGTTTAAATCCTTCACCTATTTTGTTACAATTTGTTATGACAATAAATTTTAGAGCTCATATCGATGCAATTTTATATGTACAGGTAAAAGCCAGAGCTTTTGTCAATGTAACAGTGAAGTCAGTTCCTGTTTTGCCATCTTATATGATCCTTCACTACATGCAAACTTTGAAAGCATGCAATCTTAATATAATTTATTTGTTTAATCTTTCCAACTAGGTAACATAATCCTCCAAAGTTTACCATTGAAAGAGGCATATTCATTTGCATTGTTGCAGCCCTGTATTCCCATCATACTCAACTTCCAATGTAAATATTACATAAGCTGTAATGGCATCCTGACAAATTTATGTTCAGTTTCATGAACATTGATAGAAAAAACACTTGGTGCAAATTTAAGATTTCTCAGAAAATATATTCATTTTTGTTATGGGTAATTTGACAGTGGAATGGAAAAAGAGGATGTTGAATCATTTTAAAAGGGCATCAGTCTCCATGTAGCATCCATGGAAGAAAGAAACCAAGCTATCAACAACAACATTGCAAAATAAGGGCAAAATTTTAGAGATGAACACTTGCAGCTTTCCATTTCCATCAAATACAATGGTAGAGGCCTCTACAAGCTGTAATCTCTGCTTCAAAATATGGTACACGAAAAATTGAAAAGAGACAAAAGAATCAACTCTTATGTGGGAGCACCTAACTCTCTAGTGCTCCGATATTATTTACACTCGTGATCTCCATATTCGTCCTTCCAAAGAAATGACCATCACAGAAACATTGTCATGATATTTGTGGCGATCTCCTTGAGGTATATCTAAAAGCTCATGGAAATTCATCCCTGCATCCATATGCTAGTTGAATACTTCAGAAAATAAAGTACACCATATAGCACTACTATTGAAATAAATTTATTTCAAGCTATTTCCAAGCATTTAAGTCTCCTTACCAGCTTTATTTGATGCACAAAAGAGGACCTCTTCAACAAGTTGTTGGGCAGGATATCCATCCGGATAAGATGACATAAACATTTCCAGATGGTTAACCACCTCTTCATTGGTAAAATATTGATAAAGAACATCTGATGAGAGTATCAAATAATAGTCTTCAGGACCCAGTCTATGGTGACGAAGAGCAGGTGTGCAGGTGATGTATGGCGTAGTGCCAAAAAAATCAATTCTAAAGACCTCGAGAAGAGCATCATTCCATTTCAGCTGCAATCACAAGAAGATAAGCATCCATTAGACCCAGAGCATGATGTGATAAATCTACTTCACTGGCTAAATTTTAAACCGAACGGATGAATGTCTTAAATGCAGACCTATGAAACTGAAAGTCACATAATTTTACTTGTAATATTTGAAATTATGAACAAAATAAGCAGTTTATACAAATTATGTGTGTTTACATGAAGGCATTTAAAATATTAATGGATGATATTATAGCTAATCTAACTTCCCAGGTAGCTAATATAGATCGAAACCAAAGTTTAACCTAGATTGATCTAATACTGAGCATTGGGTAAATTATTGAATGGATAATCTCTAACCTGCTTGAGGAAGCCTACACCAAATGCAAGTTTGACCTTCAACGTCCCTTTGACACGGTCATTCATGATAGGTAGTACATCATCTGTATGCTCTGCCTTGATCCTCTAAACCTCCTGAAGAAACACCACTGAAACAAATCAATCCTAAAATGCATATAGTTTGACAGTAAGATGCCTCAGAATGCCAATTTCACAAGGTAAATACTTGGAATGATGAAACAAAGTAGAAAAAAAAGAAGATAAGTTAACACGAGTTTATGATGTTGAGTCCAATAAAAAGAACTATTATCTTACCTCTTCAACACTAGTACTGTGATCCAAGGATAGCTGCACAGCACCTAAGGTTGGCTTCTTTCCTGGTAGATCCATATCATTCGAGAAATAATCGTATTCCTCCAAATCGTGTGAGGTTTCCTCACTGATTCGTTCCAAGTCTCTGCAGGGTCGAGATTCTCCCACTGCCTGAGACATAGAAACGATTTCACCCAGATTAGGCTTTAGTTTCTTCGCCAAGACTGCCTGACTGTTCCCAAAATTCATCACATACACATCTTCTCCCTTCATCAACATTACAAGCACAGAAGATCCCATCAGAGCCAACTCTGGATTTTCTGCGACGACCTTATCAGCCATTTCCAAGTAGGCTTCCTCTGTTTTACTTAAGGCTCGGGCCAATGCCTTCAGAACCTCTAAATGATCCAAGCCCCCGTCTTGGTCCTCAACCTGCCGATATTTATTAAGATCCACTTTCAAAATACTGTCAAGCTCTAGTCTTTCTTGATTGCATTCATGTTTCCATTTCCTTTGGTTCTCCTTCCATTTTCTCGACATTCCTTTTAGCCTGCTATTAACCTGTTTTGTCTTGCTCTTGCTCATGGTTTTATCATAGTCTTGCAAAGTCCTCTCTGTTGGAGGATTTGAGCTTGCAGTTGCCTCACATCTGCAGGGATCACCATGATCATTTTCTCAGCGGGATCCTTGCATGTGTTGCCTCGGACATGAATTGTTATTTTCCACTAAATTTTCTATTGCATGGGAATAGGATGTGTAGCATTGATCACCATTGTCAATCCCCTCTACCCTCACAGATCCTGTAGAATCCTGATCACATTTCTGGGAGTGCAATTCTTCCAATTCCCTTTCCTGTTTACTCTAAGTTTTTGTATTGGGTTTTTCTAAACCGGGACAATCCCAGATCAGTCCTCTCAATTCTCTATATATCTAAGTATAGATATTGTTGAGAAGGTATTCATGTTACAGTCATGTTCCCAAAACATCTACCATAAAATATGTTATCACCCTGAGGAACCTATAACTCTTCTCAGCTAGTCTCTCAAAATCTCCTGTAGATACCGATGCTGCTACTTCATCTAAACAATACTTTTCATTTTTGATGGATAACTTACTATTTGTTTGTGATAGTCAGTATAAATTATTATCCTTGTAACTGGTTTACAGTTTCAGTGGACCTAATGGTTATAGGTTCAAATTGAAAGTGGAGTAGAGTATGTGTATCTTTGTATAGTTTAGTAGTAAAATCAGTGCACAAAGGGAATCCCTTGTCCCATAAACAAGAGAGTCCCATGCACCAATTTAGTGTATGGCTTCACTGTGAACCTAAAATATTACTATTATTGTTTTTTGGATATTCCATAAGATATTTCAGAGCCTTATGATAAGCATTTTTGTTTTCATGTTAAAAAAAATTGTATGTTTTACTATCATTAGTATAGAAGTCTTGCTTCAGTTTGGAGTTTTACTATACAGTGTATATGTTCCCAGAAAATGCAACTTTTTTTCTTCTCAAAATATAAAGTGAAGCTTTTTTCTTGGAGAAAATAGGATCTGATTTTTTTATCACAGTTCATTTGAAGTCTGTATAGTTTTCCTAATAATCCGCAAAATAAATGTTATTTCACTGAGAGAAGGCAGGTGCATTCTACAGTTCAAGTCATGGTCAGGAGATCCATAAATTTGTGGACGTATATGTGTGTCTCTCTCTGTAACAGTACGTGAATCTAGATGGTGCATTGAAATTGGATGGTGCATCAAGAATTTCCACTGACTCCGACCCATGTAAATCAATCCAATAGACACCTAGAAATTCCACATGTGAAGTTCATAAAAATGGCCAGTTTATCACGATATTAGAACTCAAGTTGTTCAACTTCGAGGAACATACCAAACCCAAGTTTTAAATGGATTTCTGCTAGTTTTCCAAAATTCATCAGACATGCCTTTTAAAAAAAACACCATAATTTAATAATGACTACTCGCATTTCAATTCACCGTTGTAATCCCTGTAGCCAATATAAAGGATTAACTATAAGTAGTCCAGCATGGAATTTAACCTGCATGAGTACAAGGTGATAATAATGCCACATACAACTGCTTCTAAATTCTTGTAATAATTTTTTACATATACCAGTTCTCTGAGTAGTCCTAGTTCCAGGACAACCTACTAGTTACTTATGTAAGTGACTCAGCAATATCAATGGGGCAATCAGGCAGATAAGGACACTGCTGAAAACTCCATAAACCAAAATGATACTGCTTGAAAAAATCCAAAAACCTATGATCGACCTCAAAGAATCCAATGAGAGCCTTTCTAGGCATGGGACGGCCATTGTAAGGACTCGAAACATGGGGCGGTCATATAAGATAGCCCTTTTTCCTTATCATCCATCAGGTTTCTATTTACGTACATGGCATGCAGTTTTTAATGCAAGTGGATATTTTGGCACTATGGAAATAATAGGTAGAAAACACAGTAGTAATAAGGAGACACATGACCTTGGAGATGAATTGGTGCTTAGAACCTTTGGAGGATTGTTTGACCCTGGGGAGCAGTGCTCATACCTTGGAGGGATTGCTTGCTAATCACTATCACCCTTGACGTTGACACATGTCACGTAGAGTAGAGTGCTTCACACAGTTGGACCTACTTGTGTCTTGCAAGTCTACTTCTAGTGGACTAGGTCCACTAAAGCCCCTTTACCTCTCATATAAAAAGAGGAAGGAGTGAGTTGTTATTATTGTCGATCATGCACTTGTGCATATTCCTTTCAAGCTTGGGTTAGGGGTGTAAGAGCAGTGCTACTCTCTCTCTCTTTGACAATATATCTGATTTGATGTGTATGTTGGTGACAATATATCTGAGTTATGCTTTGCTCTGTCTTCCTTACAAGGATTCCTTGAAAGATAAACAGATTGGTGAACATAAGTAACTAATTTGAACTGTATCGAAAAATCTGATATGGATCTACTATTAATTGAAGTTCTAATACCAATGATGTGAGCCAACACATAATTCTGCTATTATAACTGAAATTTGAAATCCAAAAATTCTAAAACTAGATCTGAAATATAAAAAATAAAGCAGACCAAGAAACCAAACAGTTACAAGTCGAGTGGTAGTCATGAAACTACTTAAGTCCTCCACTCGAATCATGTATCTTTATCTGTGTATGTTTTAGAGAGAAACCATCACTGCTTTTCTCTAGGGACTTTATTGGCTCAAAAACCTGTCAGTGTTTACAGTTAAGCTCAACGATATTGAAACAAGCCATTCTCCACGAATATTTTTTGTTGTTTGGGACTAGGTGCTATTTTATGAAACAAATCTAACAGTGTTTTCAATAACATTTTCAGATTATAGCTACTGAAACTATGTGGCTATAGTCATGTTTCGTGATGGTTTCCTACTTTTTTTAAGCAATGGGAACTTGTTTAGGAAACAACTGGATGGACGACAGTTAATGGAATTCTTTCTAGTTGCTCCAATTTGCTTGATGACAGGAAAGAGAAATGAAACTTGGAAAGAGCTTTAGAAGAGTTCCTTGACTAAATGGAGTTGTTGACCAATGCACATAAGGGATCAACACGTTGAAGCAGAAAAATCCAGAAGATTTCCTACAAATAGTGCACATAGTGGGTCATCATGTTGGATAAAATATAAATATTCTTGAAATAATAATAGCATGATTTTTACATTGATGGACGTGGACATTGGAGATGGTTTACCATTTGCTGCTAGACCTTGTTTGGATGTTTGGAAGACATTCTTCCTCAAAGTGTTGGATTATTATGGAGCTTGGTGACTTCATGTTGTTGATGCATGAAAGGAGTTTGTGTGCTTGGAGTAGAGTTGGGTATTTCACCATGAGAAAAACATCCCAAAATCAACATGAGCACACAAAATCCCTTGACATGTGAACTATTGCATTGAGGGAGTGGATATGTAGGTGTGGGAGTCCTTAAGGTGAAACATTACCTTGGATATGCATTTTCCTTAAGGAGACACATGACCTAGGAGATGCATTGGAGCTGAAGACCTTTGGAGGATTGTTGGACCTTGGGGAGTAGTGATCATGCCATGGAGGGCTTTCTTGTTGATCACTGTCACCTTTGATGCTGAAACATGTAACATAACGTATAGTGCTTCACATGGGTGGACCTACTTGTGTCTTGCAAGTTTGCTTCTAGTGGACTAGGTCCACTAAAGCCCCTTTACCATTGATATAAAAGGAGGAAGGAGTGAGTTGTTATTATAGTCGATCATGCACTTGTGCATATTCCTTTCAAGCTTGGGTTAGGGATGTAAGAGAAATGCTACTCTCTCTCTCTCTCGGTGACAATATATCTGAGTTGTGCTTTACTCTATCTTCCTTATAAGGATTCCTTGAAAGATAAACATATTGGTGAACATAAGTAACTAATCTGAACTGCAGCAAAAAATATGATATGAATCTGCTATTAATTGAGGTTCTAATACCAATGATGTGATCCAACTTAGAATTCTGCTATTATAACTAAATTTTGAAATCCAGAAATTTCGGAACTAGATCTAAAATATAAAAAATAAAGCAGACCAAAAAACCAAACAGTTACAAGTCGAGTGGTAGTCATGAAACTACTTAAGTCCTCCACTCGAATCTTGTATCTTTATCTGCATATGTTTTAGAAAGAAACCATCACTGTTTTTCTCCAAGGACTTTATTGTCTCAAAAACCTGTTAGTGTTTACAGTCAAGCTCAACGATAGTGAAACAAGCCATTCTCCACGAACATTTTCTGTTTTTTGGGACTAGGTGCTCTTTTATGAAACAAATCTAATAGTGTTTTCAATAACATTGTCAGATTATAGCCACTGAAACTATGTGGCTATAGTCATGTTTCATGATGGTTTCCTACTTTCTTTAAGCAATAGGCACTTGTTTAGGAAACAACTAGATGGATGACAATTAATGGAATTCTTTCTAGTTGCTCCAATTTACTTGATGATAGGAAAGAGAAATGAAACTTGGAAAGAAATTTAGAAGAGTTCCTTGACTAAATGGAGTTTTTGACCAATGCACATAGTGGATCAACACGATGAAGCAGAAAAATCCAGAAGATTCCCTACAAATAGTGCACATATTGGGTCATCATGTTGGATAAAATATAAATATTCTTGAAATAATAATAGCATAAATTTAACATCAACGGACTTGGACATTGGAGGAGGTTTACCGTTTGCTGCTAGGCCTTGTTTGGATGTTTGAAAGACATTCTTCCTCGAAGTGTTGGATTATTATGGAGCTTGGTGACTTCATGTTGTTGATGCATGAAGGGAGTTTGTGTGCGTGGAGTAGAGTTGGGTATTTCAGCATGACAAAAACATCCCAAAATCAACATGAGCACACAAAATCCCTTGACATGTGAACTCTTGGGTTGAGGGAGTGGATATGTAGGTGTGGGATTCCTTAAAGTGACATATTACCTTGGATATGCATTGTCGTCAAGGAGACACATGACCTAGGAGATGCATTGGAGCTTAGGACCTTTGGAGGATTTTTGGACCTTGAGGAGTAGTGCTCATGCCATGGAGGGCTTGCCTGTTGATCGCTGACACCTTTGATGCTGATACATGTCACGTAGAGTAGAGTGCTTCACATGGGTGGACCTAAATGTGTCTTTCAATTTTGTTTGTAATGGAATAGGTCCACTTGTTATTGTAAATCCCCTTTACCTCTCATATAAATAGAGGAAGGAGTGAGTTGTTATTATAGTCGATCATGCACTTGTGCATATTCCTTTTCATACTTGTGCATACTTGTTGTGTGATACTTGAATTTCATAAATCTTGATTTCTATTTCGTTATCTATATCAATATATAAGAACAGGTTCATGGATTTTTCATATTTCTCAAACTGTGGAGTTGTTCCTTTCCTGTTGCATGTTCTTTTATATTGTTATGTTGTGATTCAAATTTCTAGTTGTGCTTTCCAGTTATTCTCCTACATAGTACATGCTTTGATAGATTATATCTAAAGTCTTACCAATGCGATAACATTGATTGTTGTATGTGGACATTTTTGTTCAGGATGGTCCATTACAAAATCAAGATGAGGAGCCTGATCATGCAATTGCACTTTCTCTTTCTAAAGAACTAACCAAACCAGATGGTATATGATGGAAATTTTTTTTGTTTTTGGTTTTTTTACAGTTATTTTAGATTAATTATATCATTTAGCTCGATGCTTTTCATATATTCAACTAAATTTTTGTTGCTTAATAAGACTTTGTCATTTCCATGTTTTAGTGAAGTTGTTTATGGTTTGATACTCTCATACAACCTTTATCAAGTTACATGCACCCTCATTAGAAAAAAAAAGAGAATTTTGCTCACCATGACTATCTTTCTTTGTCATTGTTGACTTAAGAAAGTCTTTTAGCTAAGAAACTAGTTTCGAGGTTATGGCATAACTTGTCATATAAATTGAACATAAGTTATATCCAAAATGTTAACTTGTAAACTACTTAGCTGGTTTTAGGCTTTCCATTTAAAATCTACTTCAGTTTGAACTTTGAACGATTTGTTCCATAGACTTGAATATTAAGATATTTTGGTGCAAGGATTAAAAATTAGCCCATAAGGCCTCTCAGTTATTCATTTATTTTATCTGAATATAACATTTACTATTAAATTATAACCACTTGGCACAAATACCTCATAGATCAAGATCATACTTTGTAGAGTGTTGTAGAATAAAATTAGGAGCAAGGACACGATATTCTTTTAGTTTTCTTGGTTCTTATTCCTTTGGTGTATCTTTGCACCTTTAGGGGCAATGGCTAGTTTAAAGTCTAATTCTTTAAAGGGTGCTAGCTCAATGAAAGAGCACGTGCTTTACAAGAAAGCATTTGGTGGTTCGATTCCATCATGCCCTGATATTCATAGGGAATGACGCAGATCAGTTTTTGGTGACGAATGCTTTTTTGACCATCACCAATAAGCTTATGGTGACATTTTTCGACCCTCACGAAAATATGAAATGGTGACGGTCAAAAAACGCCACCATATATACACATCAATAGTGATGACCATTAAAGGTCCATCACTATAAATTTTTGTTTTTGATATGAAATGGTGAGGGTCACTGTTTTCCATTATAGTCATTAGTCGTGACGGACCTTGATGTCACCAATGAGTTTATGGTGACAGTCAATGAACGTCGCCATATATATGCACCAATAGTGACGGCCATGAAAGGTCCATCACAAAAAATCGTTGTTGTTCATATGAAATGGTGACGGTCACTATCTGTCATTATAATAAATATTCGTGATGGACCTTGAATGTCACCACGACACATACTTTTGGCGACACCACCTTTGGTGACGTTCATTTTTTTGGTGACGGAAGCTATTGTCTTTCACCATTGCTCATATGAAATGCTGATGGTCACTATCCGTCACTATAAATCATTATTGGTGATGGATCTTGAATGTCACCACAACACATATACTTTCGGTGACGCCACCTTTGGTGACATTCAGTTTTTGGTGGCGAAGGCTCTTTTGACCCTCACCAATGAGCTTATGGTGACCATTTTTTCCCCTCACCAATGTGCTTTTTTCTTGTAGTGAGAGTTGGATTTATTTAGTTAAACCTGGAGGTTATTCCAAGTTAAACAGTCCGAAAATGGGAAGTGACCTATTTCTATGGTCAGAACAACTATGTCTAGATTAGGGCATAACACATTAAAACCAGTAAACATAATTAACAATTAAAATGTAAAATAATAGCAAGATGGAGAGATTGGTTTACAAAGCTTAATTAAAAGCATATTCTGTGCTACACGTCAATACTAGTAATGAGAAAAGACAGAGCATAGAAATATAGAATTGGTACTAATAAAAACATGTAACTAATACATAACTATATCACTTATAATACTTTTTCCATTTCCATAGACGCACATTGCTGCAAATTCAATTGTAGAAACAAGATAGAACTCAACTCATAAACTCGTGCATGATGATATTGTTAGGATATTCCGACACATAGG
The DNA here is from genome assembly GCA_034641835.2 of Pinus albicaulis. Lineage (NCBI taxonomy): Eukaryota > Viridiplantae > Streptophyta > Pinopsida > Pinales > Pinaceae > Pinus > Pinus albicaulis. Next base: position 1,550,440,389 of record CM076582.1, read on the forward strand.
AAATAGTTAAGAATAGCTTAGTCTAGTGTAGAGTTAGGTAAAGTGTGTTTCTTTACCATGTATATTTGTAACTTATAATCCGATGGTTATCTCTCACCTCGGTATTAATGGCACTTGATCTGTGGTTTAACACCCCATTGGTCCATGATCTATATTTAAAGAGCATGGAGGGTCATTTGTCCAGTAACCGTTTATGAGAGAAACATATGTAACTTTTCTTTTTATATTAATAAATTCCCTAAAGTGGCCACGTTGGCTTAGGGCGTCGACTATTTCCCTCTTTGATGGTTTTGACCACGTGATTATACGGCTGTACTGATTTTTGATCTATTTGTGAGCGATGAAATTTGGTTCTTGATCTAAGGAACTCGCCCTGTAAATTCCTACATCGTATTAGAGCCATTTTGAGGGCCACGTTCTTTGTTGATCAAAATCTGAAGCCGATTTAAGTCCATGCAAATGTCATTTTGTACATCTATAATTTATGAAAATATTTCGGCTTGGAAAACAACTCGGTTGTGTCCGAAGCATCTGTTACAATGGGGAACACCTTTCGTTTCATGCGAAAAGGTTTCTGACTAGCCAACTTATGTCAGTTTAGATCTGGAGGTGTAAAGCATCTATTTTGTAGTTATATTTGTTAATAGTTCTGCTTATTTTGGTTTTTTTCTGTTTATTTTTCATATTAAAGTTTTATTTATTTGCAGGATCTATACCCTCTTCTTTGTGTATGCTCTTTGTTGTGCGCTCCATGTGATCTCGAAAAATTAGAAACAGGAAACAAGAGTTTTTTGCTACGTATGCTCTTTCCTCGCGTCTTTGTGCGATCTCGGGAAATCAGAAATAGTGAAAAAATTGATAGTTGCTGGTAAGGCTAACTAAAAATATAACATTTTTCCATAAGACTTTGCATTTCATTTTTTTTTCTCATTTTTTGTTCTTTTTTGTGTAGGAAAAGGCACGTACACTGAAGAGTTAAAAAAGAAAAAAAGAAAAAAAAAAAACCTTCCTCCTTTAATACAATAACGTGATCCTTTTACTAGCTCACTTGGTGAGGGGTTAGTTTATGAGAATAGGGGTCTTGGGTTCAAGTCTCCTTCTCAAGATTCTTTTGTAAAAAAAATTTGTTCAAAGTGGCGGAATATTTTTTTTAAAAGCCACACTTCATCCTGTTCCCGTAACTATTCGACATCTACAACTCAAATTTTTCAAAAGGCATAACTTCTTCATCTAGAAGCCGTTTTTTGAGCCCGTTTTTTTGAAACAGTCTAATTTTTCGAGATATTTCCATTGGAGCAGTTAGTTTCAACTTTTCTCAGCTTCAGTTTAAAAAATAAATGGAAAGTGCATGCCCAGTTTTTCTTAACAACACCAATTATTTCCAATGGCTACCTCACATGGTAGATATACTTAGAAGTAAAGGGCTTTATAAAGTAGCCACAAGAAAAGAAACTAAACCTTCTGATGATGATAAAGCTACTAAATGGGAAAATACGCAAGGTCAATAACGAGGGTTGATAGGAATGTCCATTGCTCAAGATCTTCGATTTCATATCCTTGACATTGACACCCCTAATGAGGCCCTAGAAAAGCTAAAAACATTTTTTAGCGTTCAAAATCAAATCTAGGCCCACCAGCTTGAAAATGAGTTGCTTACTTTTGACCCCAATAATTTCTCCTCCATTGACGATTTTTTGTCCAAATTTAAGACCCTCAAAATTCTTTTAGAAGGTTGTAAGATCAAAAAGGACGATGGTAGCCTCATATATTGCATTCTTGCTAAGCTTGGTCCTACATACTCTGTATTTGTTTCCTCCTTCCATTCCACTAGAGAAGCCATCATTTCATCAGGAACCACCTATAAGAATCCCTCTTTTGATACCTTTTGTGATTCTTTGGTAAGAGAACAAGAAAAATTTTTACACCTTGGTCTTATCACTGATGGAAACACTTCTAAGAAAGCCTTTGTAGCCCAAAAACAACCATATCAAAAGAATCCCAAGAAGCAGTATCCTAAAAAATATGGTCCTAAGCCAAAGAAGGGCCCTAAGCAATTTCAGCCACAAACTGAAAAATCAAATCACCAAAATAACAAGGAAAATCAAAACAAGGGGAAGAAGACAGATATACATTGCAACTTTTGCAATCGGGATGGCCATATAGAGTCCAAATGTTTTAAGAATATGGAAGCCTTAGAAGCAGCAATGAAGAAACACAACATCAATTTGGAGCACTCTTCACCTTCATCTTAAGGCATGGGAATTTCTTCTTATGGTTGTCAATCATCAAGATCTGGTTATGCATTAAATTTTTATTCTTCTTCTCCTTCTCATGAGTGGCTCATTGATTCTGGAGCTTCTTACCACAAGACTAAAAATAAATCCATGTTTTCTTCTTTAAATGATTGTAACAACAAACATATTTATGTCAGTGATGATAGATCTCTTAATGTTTTAGGATCTCGAACCATTCATCTAGATAATGGTTAGTTTAATGATGTACTATGTGTTCCTACCTTGTCATGCAACCTTCTATTTTTTTATCAGATAACTCATTCAGGTGAAGGGAAAATAGTAGAATTCTCACCTCATGATGTTGTAATCAAGGACCTCAAAGATCCTAAACATATTTTAGCTACTAGCATTGCTGATGATTCCACAAGGTTGTATAAGTTTGACAAGATTGGTTCATCATCTCTTCCCTCTATTTTTTTTGCTCATAATGATGATGTGAGAAAATTTTGGCATGAGCGGTTTGGTCACTTAACCTATCACTCTCTTCAAACTCTATGTAAGGAAAATTTGGTGATGGGCCTTCCTATGGTATCTTGCCGAGATGGTTTTTTCTTCGGATGTGTACTTGAAAAAATCATCGGGATAGTTTTGAAAAACGTGCCTCTTGGCATGCATCAGCCCCTTTGCAACTTGTGCACAGTGATTTATGTGGTCCACTTCCTGTTGTTTCTTTCTCTGGTTGCAAGTACTTCTTAAATTTCATTGATGATTTTTCCAGACGCACTTGGGTATATTTCATAAAACTCAGGAGTGAATTTTTTAACATGTTCTTGGCCTTTAAGGCCTTTGTTGAGAAACAATTTGGACATCAAATTCTTAAGTTACGATCAAAAAATGTCGGAGAATATGTTAACAACAAATTTACTAACTTCTGCACTAAGCATGGCATTCAATTGAAAAATATTGTTCCATATACTCCACAACAAAATGGTGTAGCTGAAAGGAAGAATCACACCTTAAAAGAAATGGCTAATTCTATGCTTCAATATAAAGGAATTGGTCTCAATTTTTGGGAAGAAGCCATTAACTGTGAAAATTACATAGTAAATCACACTCCTACTAAGGTTTTAAAGAATATAACTCTAGAAGAAGCTTGGAGCTCAATCAAACCAGATGTAAGTCACTTTTGTGTTTTTGGAAATGATGCTTGGGCCCATATTCCAGATGCAAAACATAAAGCCTTAGAACCTAAGAGTGAAAAATGCATTTTTGTTGGATATTCTGAAGATGTCAAAGGATATAGAGTTCTTCAACCAAAATCCAAAAATATAATCATTAGAAGATATGTAAATTTTGATGAAAATATATCGGCCTGTGAGCCTAGTTCGGTGTGTGCCACCTTTAGCCTACGAGCCTCATTCGGCATATGTACCACCTCTCTCTCTCTCTCTCTCTTCTATTTTTAATAGCATTCCTTCTAGTTCAAATGATGACAATGAGGATGAAAATCCTCCTCCAACTCGTGAATTTGTTCCTTATACTCCACCGCTTCCAAGATGGGTCCTCTCTAGTCGGGATGCAACAGGTTCTCTTGTAGGTTACCCTGCTGATCGACAACATACACATTCTGAGTTCGAAAGAGCCTCTTCCTTATTAGCTCAAGTTCCAGAAAAAATTGATCCAGAAACCTTTGAAGAAGCCTCTGGTCATCCAGATTGGGGTGAAGCTATGAATGAAGAGTATCATTCCTTATTGGCAAATAATACTTGGGATCTTTTTCCTCTTCTAAAAGGAAGAAAATTTGTCAAATGCAGATGGGTTCACAAAACAAAGTTTGGACTAGATGGAAAAGTGGATAGACATAAATATCGTCTTTTCACTAAAGTTTTTTCACAAGTTGAAGGCATTGACTATACTAAAACCTTCTAAACTATTTCCAAAATGAGTTCTATCCACCTTATTCTTTCCCTTGTTGCCTCCTTTAAATGGGAAGTCCATCAGATGGATGTTAAATCCTCCTTCTTACATGGAGATTTGCATGAAGAAATCTACATGGAAAAACCCCTTGGCTTTATCCAAAAACACTCCAGCCTTGTTTGTCACCTTAGGAAGTCTCTCTATGGTCTCAAACAAGCTCCTATGGCTTAGTATGCCAAAATGGATAGATTTCTCTTAGACAATGGCTTTTCTAGGTGTCATTCTGACAACACTGTCTACACCAAGAAAGTGGGTAATTCCTTCACCATCCTTGTTCTTTATGTTGATGATATTATCCTTACTGGTAGTGATCCAAACCATATAAACCATGTGAATTCTAGCCTCAAAAATAAGTTTCAAATGACAGAATTAGGAAACTTGCATTATTTCCTTGGTCTTCAAGTCTTGCAATCCAAGGAAGGCATTACCCTATCTCAGTCCAAGTATGCCTGTGATATTCTACACCACTTTCACATGGAAGAATGTAAGCCTGCTCCTTCTCCCTTTCAGCCTGGAGTCAAGCTTTCAGTGAACTATACTACTGTTTTACTATACAACAACCCTCCCTTTTTTCTTAAAATTTTAGAAATAAAATTCATTTAGAATACCCCGAAAGTTGATGCTACCTTATACCATCAACTTGTTGGTAAACTTTTGTATCTAACCCATACCCATCCCGACCTTTCCTTTGCCGTTGGTTTTGTTGCTCGGTTTATGCACCAACCTCATGAAAGTCACTGAAAAGCAGCTAAAAGAATACTTTGATATATTCGAGGTACAATTCAGTTCAGGATTCATTATAGTGTAGGAGCATCTCCCTTGTGGATTATTTTCACTGATTCTGATTGGGCTGGAGACCATGATGATCGGAATTCCACTGTGGGATATGTATTCACTCTTGGTTCAGAACCTATTACTTGGTCTTGTAAGAAAAAAAGTGCCATCACCCTTTCTTCAACAGAAGCAGAGTATCATGGTGTAGTTTAAGCTAGCAAGGAATCCATGTGGCTTCATCAGATCCTATCTAAATTTGGTCTTCATCAGCAACATCCAACTACACTTTGGTGTGATAATTAGAGTGCCATTCAGCTATGTAAAGATCCAGTTCAGCATCAGTGTATGAAACACATTGATCTCCACATACAATTCATCAGAAATCTCATTCATGATTGTGTTCTTGAAGTGCAGTATTGTCTGACCAATGGTCAAGTAGCCGATATCTTTACGAAGGCTCTCACAAAAGCGAAGTTTACCAAAATTCGATCCATGCTTGGAGTTCAGGAAACTTGTCATTAAGGGGGGATAGGCTCTAATGCCTCCTTCCTTCTCTGATTGTGTCACTTTTTTAAATTCTTCAATCCTATCCCAATTTGTTCTTAAGTGGGGATGTTAGGATATTTCGACACATAAGAAATAGGCTCCTTTTGTGTCACCTTTGTAAATCCTTCAATCCTATCTGAAGTTGTTCTTAAGGGGGGATGTTAGGATATTCTGACACATAGGAAATAGTTAAGAATAACTTAGTCTAGTTAGAGTTAGGTAAAGTGTGTTTCTTTACCATGTACATTTTTAACTTATAATCTGATGGTCACAATTTGTAGTGATCCGACGATTATCTCTCACCTCGGTATTAATGGAACTTGATCCATGGCTTAACTCTAGATTGGTCCATGATCTATATTTAAAGAATGTGGAGGGTCATTTTTCTAGTAACCGTTTATGAGAGAAACATATGCAGCTTTTATTTTATATTAATAAATTCCCTGAAGTGGCTGCGTTGGCTCAGGGCATGGACTGTTTCCCTCTTTGAGGGTTTTAACCACGTGATTATACTGGTGTACTGATTTGTTATCTATTTGTGAGTGGTGACCTTTGGTTCTTGATCTACGGAACTTACCCTGTAAATTCCTACAAATATTTATCATTAATAAAATAACTACTCAGATTTGGAATATATCCTTGCAAAAATGGAGCAAAATCTACATGAAAATATAGCCAATAGTAAACAAAATAAATAAACGAGGAAAGCAAATTTGTAATGCACAATTCACGAGATAAATCCATCACAGTTTAACAACAGGAACCTGTTACACACCTGATAATTTTCAGTACAAATTTTAAATGGCATGAGGACTGGTAACCGAGCCAAAAAAGAATCCATACATGGCGCGGAATTACACAGGAAAATTACAACCAGAAAAACAAACCTCTTTTAACGGAAAGACTCTACATAAATTAAACATGCCTGTTATGCAACAACATTCATGGGTCAACATTCTGAAACTTGCAGAGTACAGAGTATGTATAATTTAAGGAGAGTTTTTAGGGCTTGTATCAACCCTCAGGCCAAACTTCCTTAAGTCTAACTAGAAATACCGAAACCCGGAAAGATATTTAAAATAAAAAACCATTCCAATCGTTATCAAGAAAATATGGCACACCCTTGTAGAAGTTAGCCATTTCAAACCTTTGAGAGAAACGTACGTGGAGTAAAGCAAGTAAAATCAGAATCCGACAGCAAGAAGGTGCATAATCTGGGGGATAGACTCTGAGAAGAGTACCTCGAAAATTCTATCGACGGATTAGGTTAGAAATTTGATTTAAAAACAAGAAAAAAATTAAAATAAACTTACAACAATGCAAAACCATAGGAAAAACCCAACCAAGTAGCAGAGGGTTGTTGCGGTCTGCATAAAAAAAATACAAGTAAGGGATTAAGACCCAAACTCCTCTCTACAAAGCATTGCGAATGTAAAACTGAGCCAACAAGGATGAAAACTTACCAAGATGAGAGGTCACACTCCATCATAGCACAAAAGGCATCCCTGTAGCTAGGAGAGGACCGGGAAAATGAAATTCCTACCATGCCAATGGTGAAGTTGGTACTAAGTCTGATAATGAGGAATCAAAATAAAGTAATGAACAAAACTAAACTCACATTTGGATCAAGGGGTTACAGAGCGAGATCACAGCTCGGGTGACATAGAATGAGAAACAAGACGAGGGTTTGGGGGTAGGAGCTTACCCTAACCACCCTGAGAGCAAAACTAACTGTCGATTTGGAGCAAGATCCAAGGAGAAGAACCCTCCACCGCACCACCTCGGGTTCCAGAAATCTATTCATGAATCCCAATATTCATTACAATATTTGTATGAGCTAAGTTTCATTTTAATGATATTATGCGAGATCAAATTAACGAATAGGTACTTCAGATTTGGTTTATATGGTTGGTATGTTAGATTAGAGTTGTCACGTGTCATACCTTAACCTTTGACAACTTATACCCTGTTGATAGGTGAAATGTATCCACTTTTAATCCATAACCATAGTCGCAATTGGATCTGATAAATATGCACAAAATCCAATCAATATATGTATATGTTGTGATGTGACAATTCCTGTGGTGTTTGATAAAAAAAAATAAGGTGGAATTCACATTCTCCGATTACGCATAATTTTAAATAAAGTAAATAAATGTGTTTCGTATCTGTGCGAAGAGTGTATAACGCATAGATAATTTTTTTTTTATGTCTTATGTTTATGAGTGTTACATGTGGTATTAGAGCCCTCAAGTTACTACACTAGAGCTTGAGAGGGCACTATGAATGCATAGACTATTGCAGAATCAGTAAGTGAGGGAACTGTCACAATGAGAAGAGTATATGAAAGTAAAATGCTAGAAATATTTACAGGGGAAACCGGTCCATACCAAGATCAAAGGTAAACCAAGAAATGTGGGTACACCTGGGATTCAATCAGCCAAAACAAACAAACCATCTATTAGTAGAGAAATAAATAAATAAATCAAACGTTTTTAGAATCTGTATAACAAATGCAAACTGAAATGGAACGCGTGTGGATAAACAATGAGCAATTGATGCTTGAGTAAGATAAGATTTTGAAAATCTTATTTGATAAGAAAAATCTTAGGGCTTCCAAGTGTAGCCTTGACCATGAGACTCGAGGTATGAGGGAGCAACAAGAATTTACAAAAAATAACTCGGAAGCCAGTCATATCGTGAAGAGGGCCAGTGATGACGATGGGGAGGATTCAGGAACAATAGCCGACTTAGAAAGGTATAAGAAGCAGAAGTTGGAGCTGCAAGGAGAATTTTGTAAAATAAAACCTCTATACTTTGATGGAAAAGTGGGAGAAGCAGTAGAAGCTTGGGTGATTGAAATGAAAAAAAAATTCTAGGTTGATGACTATAATATCAACCTTCGATGTAGACTAGCTATTTACCAACTATGGGAAAAAACCACCCTGTGGTGGGAGGACATTAAGCCGGTGCATGGGATTGAGGAACAAAATATAACGTGGGAATAATTTCAATGACACTTCAAGAGTACGTACCTAACAGATCATTTTTATGATGAAAAATCTAAGGAGTTCCATGATTTTTTATTAAGAAAACTGACAATGCAGGAGTATATTACAAAATTTACCTCCTTGCTGAGGTATGTATTGTATCTCTGTGAGGAGAAAGACAAGGTGCAGTGATTCCTTAGTGGGTTTCCTACCTATATGAAGGAGAAAATTGAGTTTGATAGACCAAAAACAATGGATAAGACAATAAAGAAAGACCTCATGTGTTATCAACAGTCTAAGAAAAAAAAAATGGTAAGACTTGGCCCCTAAAGAAAGGACATAAAAATTTCTCTGAATCGAGACATACCAAATCTGCCAGTTTCAGAAATGCATCAAAATTTTCTACAGGTAAGATACCGAGAAAAGGTGAGAAAAGACCTAGATGGTAGACTGGTACTAAGCTTCGGGAAGCTTGAATAAAACTAGAAAATATCCAAGCACATAAACCATCGCTATAGTGACAGGGTTGTGGGGAGGCCCATTCTTTCAAAAACTATCCTCATCCAAGTCAAAGCATGTGGATAACCTGCAGGAAGCATCAACCATGGGAGACGTGGCCAGAAGCCTACCCCATATCAACATAACATTGGAGGATCGTTAGGTGGAATTTCATCCCTCAATCGTGGCACTAGAAGGTAAGATACTCAAATGACCTATCTCCATTCTAGTAGATATGGGTGTGACTTTGAGTTATGTTAGTCCTCAAGTAGTAGAGAAATGTTTCCTAAAAGCTAAAAAATTTAAAATTCCTTGGTTAGTACAGCTAGCGACAAGTACCAAGAGACGGGTAAATGTGCAAGTACCATCAGGCTTACTTGAGATAGGGGAGGCGCGAATTAAAGTTGAGTTGAATGTTCTACCCTTGGGGTCATCTGATCTATTGTTAGGCCTGAACTAGTTAGAAAAGAACTAGTTAGTAGTTGAATGCTATTACCAAACTGAGACTAATTGGGCTACTCAATAGTCAATCCAGTGTAACTATTTCAAACCACTTAGAGTTGGAATTTAGCCCTTCCAACCACAAAAAGCTCTCTCAGGAAAAGTTATGATCTTCAATAAACAATTCTTAGAAAAAAAATGGCTAACTCCTAAACGTATTTTATATGATTTTTTGCATGTGTAAAATGAGTGAGGGCTACCATTGGGCATGGAGTTAGCATGAAAACTTAGATACAAACAAGAATAATTCATGGAAGCTGAGGCACATGAGCTCTTACAAAAATAATTATAATAGCAAACATAATACATAAAGGAAGTTGGAGCATAAGATTTATGAATTTCAAGTAATTATGTATGAGTAATTTGAATTAAAATTGAAAAGTAAAGGAAACAAGCACATAAGATCCCAATCAGAATATTAGGTCTGAACAAAGTCTTCTACAACTATGTATTCATTGTGTGAAATAAAATTACATGGTAACATAGTCATCTACATCCATCCACCCCTCTCTAACTCTAAAACTCTCTCATTTATAGAGTGAGGACTCACACAAATGTTTTTCCACCTTGCTAGCTTCGAATTCCTACCTCAGAGACCTACTTCAATTATGATTACATCACTTGGAGATTTCCTGGGGATATTTTCTCTTTGGCAGAGTTTGAATACAAAATGGACTCTTCTTTCATTAAATGGCTCAACAAATCCCTTTAGTAATCCTTATAAAATGAAACCAACTAATTTGTTGAGATTATTGGACTTCTTATGTGTCATTATGGCACATGGATGTTGAGTTGGACCTCTTCCAAGTCAAATTTTAAATTTTTTACACAAATCTAGTTAGTGAAAATTCTGAAAAATAGGCCTTAAAGACGATTTCATAATTTACAAACGGTGATGGAACTACAAAACATGAGAGAGGTATTTTATAGGGGCTTGTGCTCAAGGAAAAAATCCTTCATATTTCTAAAATGATTTTTCATGTGGTCATAAATTGAAGTTTAAGTTGACTACTAAAATAATCATGTACAGGAAAGTTCGTAGCGTAGTTTTTGTAGTGTTTATATTTCACCACCTTATGCACTTTTTCTGACTTTTCTACGTATTGGAGGGACTTTATTAGGTAAAATAACGTAAACACATGCCTTCATTCACCTTTATCATGATTTTTTTTTGGAAGTTTCACCTCAAAACATTCTACAATGAATTCATAGCGAAAAATCAGATTCAAGTCTGGAGCTTGCCACAAACTTGCCTAACTTTTCTAGATTTTGAAATTTTTACTCTTTATCTCTAAAAACAATGCTTACAATTCTATAAATAATTTGATAGAGTATCCTGTTACGCAAGAAAATCCCCACTATGGACAAAGGCGATCCTTGTAGCCCTAGGGTGGGTCTAGCAACAAGGGAACATGTTAGTTTCTAAGTTCCTATTTCATAAATGAAATGTAGATTGGAATAGATTTCCTACCTCAATCCAATGCTCTTGATGTAGTACGTTGCAGAAATACCTTGATCCTTGTCCTTTAGTCCTTGCACTCCATTGGTAGCGATATTCACACACCTCCACAAAGATAAAACAAAAACTAAAAGAATACGAGCAAACACATTCATCTACAACTATCCAACTAGTCAAGGAGAGTCAGAAACTTTGGAAATTAACATAGAAAAATATGGAACTAGAAATCGGTCATGTCATATTAATATATAAAAGGGAGTTTTCAACCTGCACCTTGATACTATAGAACTCATTTGACGGGTTCAATTAGGCACGTGTCAAAGCATTCATTTGTCGAT